>JABMBR010012342.1:0-37453 GCA_018881525.1 Meteorus sp. PSUC_FEM 10030008 | reverse complement strand
ATATATATATATATATAAATGTGTTTGTGTGTAATATAAATATATATCATACTGTGTTGACGACCTCTGTGTGAAAGTGGACCCCACTCATCCTTTTTATTTTCTTATCTCTTCTACTTTATTGTTGCCCGCCGAATTACTATGAAAATCGTGACGTGCATTTTAAAATGATGATTTTTTCCTCAACTGATGTGTTATCATTGCTCGTTTTTCTCTTCTTCTTTTTCTCATTTACATTATGATAGATGTGTTTAATAAAAATTCACTCTGCTGTGAGTTGTTGTGTCATCACGTTTATATTTATCCAGTGGAAAGAGATACAATTTTTATTCTACTTCTTCTTTGGTTTTCGTTTATGATAAATGTGGAAGAGGAAGAATTTTAATTATTTTTGAGAAAAGTAATTGTGATGCAGAAAAATATTTTCATCGGTGTGTTTTATTTGCAGTGGCGATTTTCAATTTCAAAATGCAGTAAACTGGTTGATGTAGATATTTAGTTTCACGTCCACCGAGTTTTAATAATTGATGATTTCATTGTTGTTTTTCTGGTCGAATTCAAATGAGCAATACAATTGCATTTCTAATCTGCGATGAACCAATGTGGCTACTCATGATTAGGTACCAATGGTATAAAATCCACAGAATTAATTTAGGAATGTTTTCATTCACCAAAAAAAAAAAAATTATCAATATGTAAAACTCATAATATGAAATAAAATAAAAAAATAACAATCGAATACAGATGCAACGTCGAAACAACAGATAATGAAATCAAAATGATATTTGATATTAATCCAATTTATCAATTATTTAAATTCAAATAATTCCAGACACATCAACATAATACGTCAACTCTCGCAGGGTCTATTCTCATCCCCTACAAACACACATTCATACAAACGCACGAACCCAATTTATAATTCTCTCATACCACATGAGATTTTAAATGCGTGAAAAAATAAAAAAATAAATCCGCTGGGGTTTGAATAAAAAATGCATCGGATTATATATAGGGTGAGTAGTTCGACGAGGCAGAGAATTAAGGGTAAAAAAGAAGTAGAATTAAAGGGAGAGCTGATGTGCTTTCAAGGGGCGACAAGACCCATAACACGACCGCCGACGACGCGAAGCACTCATTGTGTGCGAAAGGATGAACGTGCACGCATGAATCCAAGAGGCAATCGAGAGTTTCTTGATGCGTGATGCCGGTATACGACGCATTCACCTGCTATATACCAACACAATTTCGAATATCTCTGTGTAAATTCAGGGATATGTGTGTGCGTGTGTGATTATATTATCGTGTAATGATGTCTCGTCAGAGAATAATCTTCCCTGATGTGATATACATGACAGCTAACCCCACATTCAATTTGAAAATGGATTTTATCATTAATTGATATATATGCCATGCATATATAACGATGAAAATTTACAGGGGAGAAAAACGGGGATGAAAAAATATGAGGAAAAAAATGTTATTCTACCAATTTGCAATATTTTACATTCATTCACCTGACAATATTGAAAGTATTATTATCGAATGAATATGTAGAGACTGATGGGAATGATGGTAGGTATAATGACCTCTCAACAATTCAATGTCGATAATCAGCATGAATGGAAAAAACTGTTTCCGATGAAACATATGCCCAGTAATAGGATTTATTATTATTATGAGTTCACAAATGGAATAGAGATATTTTAACAACGAAAAGATGGAATAGGAAAAAAATTTTATTATTCTGTAAGAAAAATAGTGAGTGGGAATTATAAGTGAATTTACCGAGTGCTGTGGATGTGATAAACACGAAAATGTCCCAGGAAAATCAGGCAATGGGGATGCGAACTGCTTATTCATATGTGAGGGAGAAAAAAAAACGAAGAGATAAAGAAGAGGGGTGTATAGAATTCGATAAAGTGTTTGGTTATTTGCTGATATGTTTCGTCTATTCAATACAGAGATATCGATTTTAGAGTATCCATGATGTGATCGTAACAAGATTTATTGTGTCACACTCAACGTTTTTTTTTTCTTCAATTCGACGTACTTCTTGCCATTATTATGATAACTTTTACTTTTATTTCAGTACAATGTATAAATTATTGATGTAACTCATCGCGTGAATCGGAACTCGTTGTGTATAGTATGGAGTGTTTTACTGCGACGAAAGAGAATTGAATTGCTATTTTGTTTTGTGTTTTTTCTTTTTTCACTTTTTGTATTGTTTCTCATGTTTTTTCTATACCACTATTTTTTGCGACAGGTGTTTGTATGCATAAAATATACACGTGGATCTATCGAGTTGCATTTTGTTTTTTACAGTTTGCATGTTTGTAATTCAATATTCATGTATGAATATGTCTGGAGTGAGAGAAAGAATTGAAAAAGACAATTTATGCATGCGAAATGGTGAGATTGTTCTTGTAATTCTCATATGCTGTTGAAAATTGTAAATAAAACGTTCTCAGATTACCGCGCTGTTCAGTTTTTTCCTTTGTGTTCATATTTTATGCTTATTCACATTTAGTTCCGAGAAAAAAATATTATGACGATCGTTAACAAATTTGAATCCCAGTTCTCTGATAATTATTCTTCAATAATTAATCAAATCACGTTGCAATTACGCAGCAATCATATTGAATTAATTCTTGCCCATTAATTTCTATTACACAACTTCGACTGCAAATTATCATGAAATTTTTGTTGGAATGAGCATAAAACATCGAATGAATGCCGGATAATATTGAGTGATCCGAGCATTAGCACAACTGGACAGAAATGTTGTGTCTTGAATCATGAAATAATTGATTGATGTTGATATTTGTTCATTATGTAATGTGTTATTCATCTGTCCAATTAGTTTTATAAACTGCCTTGAAGTGCAATAGGAAATATGAAAGAACAATTTATCGCCATTTTTATCGTTGATATATACACGATAATTCTGCTATTCGAAAACGCTATTTTTATGTAATCAATATTCATGTTTTAATATTCAGTTTTATTCAGTACTCGTAAAAAAAAATAGCACCGAGCTCAAACTGGTCATCTCATCGAAATCATTTTGATGGTGACAATCCTTTCCTCCCTCGTTACAACTAAGTATGATAAACACATTTTCATATATTTTCGTACGTCGCGTGTAGATAAATCGTGTCCGTGCGCGATTATGTCGTGGCGTCATCGTGTCAAAGCATTTCGTTGTACTTGTCGGTCATTTTATCACTTATCAATTTTTATTATTCTCCGAAACAATTGAATATCACGTGAACAAAAATGAAAAAAATGATAAAAATGATCGAGTGGTTCTTTTTAAAATTCGTAACTCTTCATATCATGTTTAAAATCTTTATTAATACACTAAGAATATTTTTCCTGTAGATAATTCACTCATATTGAATAGAACTCACTCAGATAATCTAAATAGCAAAGTACTAATTTCCATCCAAGTAAAGAGTTTGTATCTGAAACATTTTATCAGACCTTAACCTATTTATTTGCTTTTATCAGATTACACTTAATACACAACATTGCTACAGATCCACAAATTTTAAGATAAATACTCGTTATAAATATTTGAATATAACTGATGAAATCTGTGTCTTGAAGTGCCCTCAAGTTTCTATCGTCAGGCCACATATCACAGCCGTAAATGTAACTAAATAAAAAGACAATTATTGAATATCGTTCTCCAACTCATATCAGCCGTGAAATCATTGCGATATCTATCGAATTGAGAGTGAGTAAATAAAGTAGAGGGCATGCGGGAGAGAGTGCCAAAGAGAATAAGTGAAACAGTGAGAGATAAAGAATTTTTTTTTTGTATTTTATTCTTGAATATTCCATTCTTCGAATCGGGTTCGCGCATGTTTCCATACAGACAAACGGTCGATTATTCTTCGGCTTTCTCAAGCGGCAATCCGCGCACAGTATACGTGTATTATATGGCCGTAGGATAAACGAGGCATTTGCATCGTATATATGCATATATATGTATACATATAACAGTGCAAAAGAAAAGAGATGCAATTGGCTTCTCTATATATGTCTACATATATATGAGATGGTCTTGTGCTCGTTGTATAAGCCTTTTGCACCGGAGAATCAATTGTTGCTCTTGGGCGGACACAGAGGTAATTGGTATAATTGCATGCCATGAAGAATCAAGTGAATTTTATTATCCAAGTGAAGGTATACGTGTATATGTTACATACCATTGTATATTGAATGTAATATACATATTTGAGGGTATTTCGAATAAATTCGTCATGTGTTCGATTGAATTTTTGCTAATTTGTGAATTTTATTAATTTGATAATATCTAAGAACATTTCATAAATGTGTATGCGAAAAAATGTAGGAAAGAAAAATTGAGGATTATGACATGAAATGAAACAATTCGGAGGGGATTACATTGGAAAATGCAAACAGACATTTGGAGTTGTCTGTGCATGAAACTATTGTCATTAATTTTCATTGCACTGTTGTTTTGTTTCTTGGTTTTGAAATGTAAAATTCGTGATTGTTATCCTTATGGAATGTTTATGAGAATTATTTCCATTCCGTCACAGATGGATTTGTTGGTTGAAGATTTTTACCTTTGGTCAATATTTTGGTTGTCCCTAATTTTCTACTGCAGTGTTGCCGCAGTGCAAAAGGTGTCTCTGTTTATTTTTCTTCTTTGCTCTGGTCATGTTTCTCTTTACCTTCCGGCCTCTTCGGCCATAACATGGACGTGCGGGCGACATAATGCAAAACAATTATGCTCAGGGATATTTATGGTCCCGCAAAAGCGAAACGCCGCCGCCATAGTCCTGCAGCATCACTTTTTCCATTCTCTGCTCTGCACTTGTGTTTGTATAGTTTCTTCATCTCACTTTCTCACCGCATATTCCTGTTTGTACCTGTATGTATGAATGTGTATAAAGGTGCAATATCCATCTCACTCTCACTGGCACATACCTCGATTTTTGCACGACCAACGACTATGTGTCGCGAATCGGGTGTGAAGCCATCGCGTGCATTCACAGTAATAAACATGGCATATATGGTGGTAGGGAGATGAGGGAGGAATAGGAAAAGGGGACGCGAGTTAACCGTGGCGTGCCCAATTGTTTGCCGGGAACAATTTATGACTCGAATTCATCGAAATACATATAATATAAAAAAAAAAGTAAAAAAAAAACAATATGAAAATAGGGAGGTGGAATAATTGTATATACCCATGGCCGTTGCTGGTTGTTTTCTCGAGAACAATGAGACATACGACAAAGTGAATTTAATAGTTTCACTGGATTTTTGGGCGGATATTTTTACATATGTATGTGTGTATGAAAAAGAGAAAATAAAACGAGATTATAGCACAAACGGAGAAAAAAGGTGTCGCGAAAAAATTCAGCAGACTTGTTAGGTCGGAGTTCAAAGTACCTGTGTTGACATACCGATGTTTTTATTTTCTGCATTTTTTACATTCTCTATCATTTAAATTTATTTTTTTCGATTTCATATCATAGAAATTAAAATGTTTCTACACCAACCCGGAATTTTCAAGAATTAACGAGTAATAATGACATATTTTGCAGATGGTTTGAACGAACAGCGAGTTAATTTAAAAGGACCATTGAAAAATATTCGGCACCGTGACAAACTCATCATTTATACAATGCACGAAGTTAAAAAATCGTTTATTCATCGACCACATAATATATCTCATTTTATGCTCCATCACTCACGTTTCGCGTGTGGAATGAGTTTTAAATTAAATCTTAATACACTTTGCGATATCTAAATTAAAAATTGGAATGATGTGATGAGGATGACGAACAAGATGAAAATTTCTTACTACACCAAACGATCATCTTCACGTCGCCTTCATCGTCGTTATTGTTACAGTTATTTTTGTTGTTGTTGTTGTTGTTATGGTGTGGTCAGCTTTTTTTATTGTGTTCTGGTTTTTATTATTTTTCATTCTCTCTTCAACTGAGCGTGAGCGACCTCGCGCCTCTCGCTTCTGGATAATTATATCGAGCGGCGGCCTGGAATCGCCGCGTTGCAAAAACTTGTCGTCGACCCTGAAGCGGTGCAAACACACACGCTTCGTTCACAGTTCTTTCGCTCGTTATATACTTCCCTTTACGAAATACATATATGAGATATATATGTCTATATACGTAGTCAAAGGTTATTGAAGTTTATGTATGTATATAAAAGTGTATTTGTGTGCGCAATTGACTGTTGAGAAAAAGAGTCTGAATTTTATTTTTATTTTTCCATTACGATCATTTGATTTTGTTTTTCCTTTAGTTACTGATGCGTGTTTTTCGCTGATTGCAAACTTCTTGCCCGAATGTATTTACCGCCAACCACTCGCGTACCTCTCCCTCTTATCACCACTGTTTCACTCTGTCTCGGCTTGTTCTGATGAACGTAATTGAGTCATCACTTCATCGTGCTACACACGAAGTTTCATCAGTAGCGAAATGCTTTTAACTTTCAGTCAATGCACTTTTGTAATTGCCCGTTTATTCATCAATTCGGATTTCAATTATCAATATTGATGTCAATATGTGTCAATTTGTGTGTTGTTGTTTACTGAAAAATATTAAGATCGTTGGATATTGAATTTGTATTTTTTAAACACATTTGAGAAAAACTTTTGCTGAATTTTCTTGCTGATGGTAATTGATTGATTGACTTTTCTCATTATGTTCACTGATGTACAGTATGAAATTTCGGAGGTTGAATTCAGCGGTTTGTTCGATCAAGCAGGGAATAAAAAATTAATTAATATTATCAACTCAACGTTGTTCAGTTCCGGTCATAGTCTGCATCGATAAAATTTTAACTGTCGAGTATGAATATTTATCAGTCATTTTGATCGACTGCGCACGGTATAAACTTGAAATATGACGATGTCCAAGCCTTGACCGCCATGTTGTGGTTATCCACCATCAGCATCTCAAAATTAAATATCATACTGATACTCAGCATGAATCTGCATGATATGTGACGCAAGAGTCTATTAATTTCGCAACATCTCGTGTTCGCGGTTGGACGAACGATACTCAACTATGTACATATATTCATATATGTATATAATGTATAAATACTTACCGGTTCTTTGCTCTTTTGCGGTAATGATGACGTGGAAGAGGAATAATAAGAAGCCGGAGAAGCGCGGGAGAAGAATTTCGATGAGTTCATACACTTCCGCCATCTTCGATCGAATTTTTTGTAGCTTATTCACTGTATTACATTTTCACTGTTATTCCTTTTTTATAATTTCATTGGAGCACTCAAATTTTTTCTTGTACAGAATAACAGCAGCGTGATTATATTTGCATCGAAATTTTCGCACAACTTCATTATTCTGATTTGCTCTTTTTTGTTTCAATTTTTGTTGAGCCTATAATTTGTGATGAAGTTTATTATTCAGGTTGTTGAAAATATTGATGTGATTGATGTCTTCCACATGCCTTCTCCATACTCATTAATTGTTGGTTTAAGTTAATTTCACTCGAGTGTTAATCAATTTCTACTCTTTCATTGGTAGTTTCAAACTCCCAGTTGATACTATTCTGTAATTATGAATTATAGTAATTAATTGATATTCATTCGACAAGTAAAATTATTTGTAAAACATTTTCATGTGCATCGTCAACTCATTTAACATGATGTTGCACAATAACTTCATGGCGAAACAACTTGATAGACTAAAACAAAAAAAAATTATATTTTTTCGCATAAATTTAACAATAGGAAACCATCCATCTCCATTTTTAATTTTTGAAGTTGGCAGACGCCAATCATCAGCAGAGTTCTTGAAACTAGAAGAATGAGTCCATACATTCGAGCGATTGCAGAAGATATAAATAAATTCCAATCCCACTTGACCTTGTATGAATGAAAAAAATTCAGGCTTTTTATTAATTTTTGTTCGTTTCATTGTATGCTTACAGGATCGGCACATGAAAGACTCCAATAGAGATCCGCAAATGGATTCCAGTCAGGATTACCACCTGCTGCTTGGTTACGAGAACAAAACTCACACAGTATTGCGATTTAGTCGACAATACGACACGTGCGATTCACGAGATCTCAAGATCACGGTAAGTGACTTTATACAAAGAAAAAAATCTCTTTTATGAGAGTATTTCATACCCAATACACTTTCAATAAATATATGAATGGACCTTTGCATTGAGATATGAAATGAGAAAATCTCCATTTTATGTAGGTGTATCTGCACATTTATTTATAACATCCACTCTTATATCTTCATGTTGGGGATTTTAGAATTAGATTATTGCGCGTATATTCACGTGTATATATACCGTGTGGCATTACTGTGGTAATAACCACTTTCCGGACTCGATCTGCTTGCTCGAGCACTCACGGGAAACATTTATATTTATGCAAGATAAAATACGTGACGGTATTACTGCTCCTGCGAATGACCACGTTGAAGAGAAAGATTAAAAACCAACTGTTATATGAGAAAAAATTTATTGCAGAATGTTAAAAAAATATAAGATGGGAGATACAGAGATATATTCCGCAATAGCCAGTGTATCATTAATATTGAGTGTTATGTGATGTAAGTGTTATATATATGATTAAATATATATTACATATATACGTAACTTTACATGAATTTAAAGTCCATTATGTTCAAATGGAGTTCATAATCATTAAATTTTTTCTTTCGTGCTCCGATATTGAATGAAAAATTTGACTGAATTAATCAAATAAATGGGGATTGATTCTAAGTGGATGATATCAAGTGCAAAAATTCGATAGATTTTTTATTCAAATAATCAATCACTACTCTTCAAATTTCTTCCATTTCCTGCTCGTATTAATTTACCACATTTACAAATAGGAATCGTAATAAATAATAATTATTTACGTCACTATTGATATTGCAATATTTCCTGTTGCCTCGTAGCAATATGTTCATGATTAGAAATAAAAAAGAAATGAACACAAAAACCAATAATATCAGTTGCATACAAGAACTGTACCACTGCGCATTCACATCTTATCATACATGCCACACAAAAACGACACACAATATACGTCAGTGTGAAATTGTATTCTAACCCCGGGGCGACATTTTGTTGGATAAAAAACACATACACACATATACCTTAAAAATATTTCGCCGTCAGGCAAAACAATTTCGTTGCGTCACAGATATATCCTCGCACGTATATACCTTTTACTTACATTTCAATCTTCCTTCATTTTTTTTTCGTCTATTCTCATCAAAATTCAACCATACAACGGATTTGTATCCAATGTATACGCATAAATGTTGCCTGTTTTGTTTATATAAAAATAGAGGGAAGAAAATTGTCTTTCACGTATGACACAACCAACCTTGTGACGCTTCATTGCACATCTTCCAATCCAAAGCTTTTGCATGTTCATACCTGTACCTATGCATATTTGTTCACTCTCATTTCATTTGCTCTTCTATACGATACGTCTCTGTCATTGGTTGTATTCACCGTCGCATTTCACTCTCATATGGTGAAGCGCACAGATACAATTGTGGAAGTATTGCCCACGGGTACACACATGATACATAACACACACGTTTGTATATATGTATTTGTTCATGTGATATGTGCATGTCATAATGCCTACATATCGACGTGATTCAACTTACTGAATATATCTGCTGAAGGTAAATTGGATCGTTTGTGAACGAGAGATCGATTTGCATTTCACGACTATTCAGTTGTTATGAATTATATCGATACATTTATGTATATGTACACATACTTGGTACTGTAAACAAATTTGCATTTAATACTTGACGGACTTGCGTGTATGTACAACATGATTATTGATGTAGTCATTTGACAATTGTCATGATCCATTTCTTCTGTAATATTTAAATTTTAACAGACTCATGTGTCATAGGGGAAATTTTAATCGACAATTATTGTGGATAATTTTGCGCGTCGTATGCTGAATTTCATGTCTCATCGTGGAGTATTATACCGATTGTATTAGGGAATTAGATTTATGAAGAATTGAGTGGTTGGTGAAGTATTTCGAAAGAAATAAGAAGAAATAGTTGTCAGTATTTTTTATATTGTTGAGAATGTACTTTAAATGAATATCAGATCCAAATAATGACTGTGATTTTTGATTTGGTTAAGGAGTTGTGTAAACTTATTGGAGATTCCAAAATTGCATGAAACAATTATCTGTTACTGTGTCATTCAATCAAACTGGCACTTTCCCATACATACTCGGAACAATTTGACACTTTTGGTACTGTCAATTCGATGAAATTGGTTAAATCAATTGATATCCCATTGATTTTCGAATTTTCAAGTCCTTTCAACTATTCTCTGCAAGTACTCTCATGAGCTGAAACCATCAATTCCAAAGTTGTCAATTGTATGTATGAAGGTTTTGCTATTGAAATTGATGTGTGAACCTCCCATGAATTTTCATGCATTTTTGGCAGGTGCACCGTGTTATTCTGATAACAATCACAATGGTATTCTATCCAAATTTACGCTTATAAATCAAAATCATCTTCACCCATTCAAGAGGAAGAAATTTATCTTCACCACCTCTTTCATTTCCCTCATATCTTCCAAGTTCTTCCCTTCTCTTGTTTCTTTTTTCTCCGCATTGTTTTTTTTTTCTATTCATCATTCTTCTTGTTTTGTTTTCCGTTGCGTTTCACAACTATAGAACGAAATTTCTCGCCCGCGTTGTATTTTTATTCTATACATACGTGTATCTAACCACATGAGATCGTTGCGATATAATATTTCACTTTATTTTGTTTCCCCAACCGTCGACCGCATCTTTATACACACGTCCGCTTTTTTTTCTCTATATCTTCATCTTATTTTCTCTCTCTCTCCCTTATTCTATTATCTCTCTTCCAATGGTATCCAACTTTGAGTTTATAATATAGACAGGATATATCACTAAAACACCCGGCCTCACAATGTTACACATCAGTTGAGTCATCAACTGTTTTTTTTTTGTAGCCACACAATTTTATAGAGAATGCGGGAAAAATGAAAAATAGAAATAAATGTGGAAGCTACTTGCGATTTTATCTATAAAAAGGACAAATAGCTTCGCGCTCATACTATATATATGTATATATTGGTTGACACGTCGCGGTCAGATGGCGCTGATATGATCGCGTGACGGATCCAAACGATCACACACGTTACTGTGTTGTACGCTGTTACTTTTATTTATTTTTTTTTTCAACTTAAACGTGTGATTTCAAATTTGAATATACAGTCGAAGATTACTTTGCAGATGGCCTACATTTCCTCCTATTTATCATTTTGTTTCCAATTATGGTCATTGTCATTATTTTATCGTTGATGTAATATTTGGCATTAAAATGAAGCGACACTTCTTGTCATGAATATAAATTGTCATTTGAACATGGCTCGATGTGTATGATATGTATTTAGTTATTCTACCTCCTAGTTATGAATTGTGATGAATATTTTCACCACGTGTATAATGGCGATTTTATCATCGTCCATTTGCCTAAATTCGTATGAACTGAAATGAATAGAGAGAAATTTATGTGGCAACGTGACAGGTTTTTTCTTGTCGAATTTTTTTTATAAATGATTACTATCTGTCATATTACTGAAATACTTCCGATCTATTAATCAAGATGTGTCTGTTTGTGTAGTTGAATAATAGATGAATATTTATTATCACATCGACGAATAAACGATGGTTATTATAAAAATGATGAGAATGAAACTGTTATCGTTCGCTGGTGATTATGTGGATTTTGTTTGTTTGTGTATTATTATATAAACATTGGGAAGTTGAAGTTATTCTATCAATATTAAATGGAATATAATATTTTGGGATGTGTAGGTATTCATAACGGTGTACTCGTACTGAATAATGTTGACATGAATGTATAACATCATGAACTATTTGTGCTTATACTGCCGCGTAATATTGATGCATTCACTAATTCCTTGTGGAATTGTGTAAGTGGCTTAGTCTCATTACACCAAAGCATGCTATAGTGAAAGCTTTTCATATAGTAAATTAGTTTATACAGGGCTCGTTGGCGCGTATACTCATGACTCGTCTCTAGCAAGAACGTTCTACTCACTTCGATAAATCTTCTGCATCATTCAAAGTTTCGATAGGATTGTTCACTAAACTTGAAATAATTTTGTGTATTAATATTTCAAATCAATTAATTCCTATCCGAAAAAAGTTTAATTTGTAGGTGACTATTTGAGAATAAAATCTCAAATATCAAAGTTGAAAGATTTCATAGAAAGCGTTGCAATTTGTTTTCAATATCCAATCTGTAAAATTTTTTTTTCAAGTGAAATTCAACTGAATTTTGATATTTCTTTCTCCACCTGTCTGTTTATTCAATTTTAATATTCTGTCAAGAAGTTGAACACGCAATTACTCACGAAGATATGTAGAGAGAAACGAAGACTCTATCGTTATTGTTGTGACAATGAATGGGACAATGAAAATAAGTATCACTTTACAAAGTGCATAACGAGATAAGTAAAACCACGGAAATATGAATTGCTATACTATGAACACATGCAGTGAGAGAAATTTCGTGAAAATTATAACATTGTTATTCAAATGTTATGTAGAACTCTATAAATGTCAGTTCGTTTTTCAGAAGTTCAACGTATTCATAAATAAATACATAAGAATATCAAAACTGATGAAAATTTACGTTTTATCATATGGCCAAGTGAAGTTTGGCGCACCTTTGGGAACACAATAAAAAGCAAATGGAAGTTTTGTGATGATAATATATACGTATATGTGTCTATATAATTGACGTATACCTACTTAGTAGCACGCGAGTTGTACAAGTGCTTTCGTCTGAACGCGAATATGTTCTTCAACTTTTAATTACGTCATTCGAGTACCATTTCCTGTACATGCACTTCTTGTTCTTCGGTTATCGCACCCTGTTGATGAATATTAGTGAATACGTGTGTGAATAACTGTATTCATGAATTGTGAATAGGTTTTATAAATAAAATTTAAAATGTTTATGCACATAATAAAATTTTCTTTATTGTATGAAACCAATTACGATGAAGAAAATTATGGTGCCATTGTAGTGAGATGTGAAGTTAACAACACTCGAGTTTTCAACGATCATGTTTCCAAACGAGGAATTTTTCTAGACAAATTGAATTTATGTTACGCAATTTCATCTTATGTAACATCACAAAGATATAAAATCTGGCGGTAGACTATTTTCATATTTTTTATTCGCTTGGAGTCAAAGCAGAAAATTATACTTTGCATTGATGGATGCGTGTAAACTACGAAAAACACTTTTGTACTCTTTGCTATTATGTTCAATGCAAAAAAAATAATCCACGACGTACAATTGATCTCTAAATTTTTTTATTGTCACTATCGAAAAATGGAATCACTAAACAATTGTCATTGATATGGAACTTGTTATTATTCAACAATAGAAATTGGAAAATTTCCACTCGATATCATTTGATTGTATTGATAATTCATAGACTGAATAGATCGGGATGTATTCACAAATGTCATGTTATTTTAATAGCAGTTGAATGATCAACAAATAATCCTTTATATCGAGATAGAATATTCGTGAATAATCCAATTTACCAAAATGGTTAATTTGACGTCGCATAATAGAATATGGATATGATCTCGTGTAATATAAAACATTGATGTTCATATCCTGTGTCCATCAACAGACTGGATAATGCATGAAATGTCGAAAGCCGTCACTCGTAATGCATGTGACATCCAGAGTCAGTACGTGAGAGATGAGTGGAAGCTGATGCGGTGCCAGCGGATCAATATGCATACGGCAATGCTGTTTTAGTGTAGCTTTATGTGTGTATGAATATTTCAAATTAATATACACAAACGTGTTGGAATAACAGCCTACTCCAGAGATGATAGATTAATGAATGAAGTGAAAATTTATTTAATAAATTGACTGATCAAATTATATTGTAATTACCACCGGCATATTTCAATTGGTTAAATATCAATAAATGATAACTCATATTCCGATACAATTTCATCGTTGGGAACTCAATTCACAATGAAAACAAATTGCAGATTGACGTTGTCAGGTGACGTCAAAGATTTAATTAGAGAATGTAGGACTGCATGTGTGCTTCAGCATGGCTAAAAATATGTCAGAGTAATTTACGATTGAAAAGTTTAAAGTGATCACGATAAATATTTGTTTCATATTCTTCATCATGAATTTTTTTCATGGTTTTTGTTATTGGTGAGTAGGACCCGAGTCATATTCCAGAGTTAATTTGAGAATTCATGAATGTGGAATTTGAATATATTTGACAAATTTCTGAATAACAGTAGGATGAAAATGAGGTTTATTGTAAAAATTGGATAATTAACTCCCAATGAAAGCATCAGATGAATATATCAAGGTTGGGGGTGAGAATGTGGGAGGGAAAAATCGTTCTCAGTAAAATTAAAGAGATACATCTGTATTCCCTCATATTCTCTTGCAATTCTCGTTGAAGTGAAATTGGTTCACTGGCCCAGTTTCACTTCGATTCTGTTCACAATGCAACGGGCATTGAGAGATATTTTATTTTTATTAGAGCGCATGAGTTTATAGAGTATCTCGTATACAAAAGGGCAAAGCCTCTTTCCATTTGGCAAATTGCGCTCGTGTTACTCTCAAACAAGATTGTCATCTCAGCGCAATTTCTGGTGGATTTGTACGATGGAAAATCGTATTCCCCAAGCGTATTGCGTTGAATTACGACAAAACCTTCATGCACAGGTATACATTCAATGTGAATCAACGACATTTTGAAGTGAAAGAACTCATTTAATTTTGTTACCCTTTATATTCTTTTTCTTTAAATGTGAAAACGAAAAAATAAAAAGATAAAAATAGGAGGATAATAGAATTGAAAATAACACAAATTGAAACAATGAAATGCTCGCACTTTACAATACAATGAATCCAACTTACGTAACGATTGTTCAAAGATATAAGTATCTTTCACAGTCTTACAATTGGTTAGAAATTCGAGAGCTGGCATTTACTTTGAAAAGTTTGGTTCGAGAGTGCCCTGTCACTATGTACCATTATCAAAAATATAGATATAAAAGCGTCCAACATACATATCAGGATTGTTTCTTTTGTTCTTCATCTTTTTTTTTTTCAATTCCTCCTTCTCTGAATTTTCTTCATTGTTGAAAAATTTTTAGCTGAGAGCAAACTTTTCTACTTGACTTAAAGAAACACTGGCTGAAAACTTTTTGTCCCCTGTTCTCTTTCACCTTTTTATTCACGACTCCTCTCCATTTATGTGTCGTTTTATATTTTTGTTTAAATTTCTTCTATCTGTTTATATATTGAACGAAAAAAGTTGAAAATTGGGTGAAAGTCTGACTCGGTGTCATTATAATAACATGAATCAGTGTGTTATTGGTAAATTGGCACTTTACTATTGGCGCATTCCCTTTCAGACGTGATAAAAATAAATTCTGAAATTGACGGATACAAGCAACAGGACATTGATCCAACTTCAATCAACACATTCGAAAAATAGTGTCAGTATGTGAAAATTCAACTCATGAACACTGACAATTTCGAGTGTAATTTCCTCTTGGATTGTAATCACTGCCATCAACATCAGAATATTTTTTTTTGTCTCATCATGGGAAAACTATCAAGTGTATTCGATACATTAATTTCCTATCGATTCCTTCAACAAGATAAATTATCAACATAGCTCAGCATGCATGAGAGTGTTTCGAGATATCATTTGCATTTGAGGGATGTTTATTACCTCATCATTTGCAATTATGAAAGTGTTGAAATCAATTTTTAACATATGAACATATAGAAACATGATTGAACTGTCACTACCATGCACTTGACTGCGGTTGTCGATACAGAATGTTATACAGTATTTGGACAGTGAAGTTTGATTAAATTCTCCTACTTTACGAGCAGAAACGTGTATGACTATACCTATATAATCTAGATAGAGTGGTGTAAGTGGGGTATAGGTGAAGGATTGTACACATAGATATTCAACCCGCATAAATGTTGGCTGGACCAGTTTATTACGAAGAACGGATGGGGAAGCAGCACATGTACATGTATATAGGCACTGGTCATACTGGTATAGAGTCACTTGCTGCGGCTTCACTGATCCCAACTGGCACATATAAATATATACAGATATAGCAACAATAGACGTTTGACTATTACTGTAGATATTGCTGGAGTACACTTAAGCCAAAGTCCTAACCCGGTCTAAAACCGTAGAAGAACATCCGATTTTGTGGTTCCTCCAGGACTGTTGCAAGATTCAATTTAGACATTTATATGAGGGTATTGAATTTAGTTAATACTTTATTTACTTTTTAGTTGTTTTCTGGTGCAAAATGGAAGATGAAAGACCAAAGATGATGTGCAGAATCAATAAAAGATCTCGCTAATGAATTATGGAAAATGATGCAACTTTGAATTTTCAACTGAGTGTTATTATACTTCTAATTAGGGCAAGAAGTTCTCTCATAATTGTGAAACGTGCTGGTGCGGTTTAAAATAACCATCAATTTCAGTAGCCTTTTACTTTCATGAAATATGAAAATTCCGAGTTTGATTTGGTTCGATCTGGAACGTTAATGTGGTGTATTTTAAATTGGTCTTGGTTGAAAATTATTGATGACTTTGATCATTCCTTAATTCCATTAAGTGTAAAAATATCTTCCTGGAATGAGGATCTTTTTTTATCGTTTTATTTCGATGATGATAATTGCATTGAGATAAATGAATAGAATATCGACTTATCGAAGTTATTATTGTCCATCCGAGTATAATTTCTTCTCTATTATTAAGTTCTTTCGTTATATGCAACTAAACATATACTGTTGACGTGCATGCCTTTTGTATGGAGTTCCATCTATTATGTGACAGCCTTGTATTCACGTACGTACAGTATGTAATTATAAATATTTATACGTGAGAATTTCAAAGGTATCAATGATAAAGGAATATTAAAAAGCAACCAACAGAAATGTTCATTTTTGATGGTATGAAAATATGAGTAAATTAAATTTCAAAGTTTGACCAACGTTCATTCATCAAATTTATCATAAATAACTACTGCACAAATTAATTTCCAAAATAATCTCGGAATTGAAATCGAGAAAGCGTCAACAGGATCATATAATTTCATTCATCAATCACAAATTTATAGAGAACTTGTTAAATGTGCTTAGAAATTTACTCGACTCTCACATAATTTCAAAAATGTATGTCATGAAAGGAGAAAGAAAAATAAATTCCCGCGACAAAATCAACATAGAATGAATTTCGATTGAAAAACGACGAAAATATTCTGTTCTGAGTAAAAAACAAGATTGCTATAAATCCAACTCTCGCTCTGATAGAAAAATTCCGCTTTCAATTTTTTTTCTACAATGACCACCCAAACATTGCAGTATATATTATCACATTTTCAATGGAATTTTCATGTGGAAAAACAAGATGCTCTCATTGCAAACGTTTTCAATAGCATGTTGGTATATAACTAAATATATACATCACTGTCTCTATGTATACAGAAAAACTTTTCTCTCAGATGCAATCTCAACATATATTTATTGTCAAATGCTGACAAGAGACTCCACCAGAGTTTCATCGATAAAAAAAATGATTCCAAGAGTTTGACCGCATGCTGATCTATTCACAGAAATGTGCAAACGTCATACTATAGCATACATAGATATGTTCATTGTTCGTACAAATTCCACCATCGATTCGCGTTGCTATATATATTTTATGCAGTAAAAAAAGAAACAGCTATGTGGTTGTGCGATTGCAACGATCATTGAAACAAAATAATTCAAATGAAATAGTTGAAATTACTGCAACTGTTACTTGCAAATCAAATACGCTGACATTCAATTAATTGGATTATTGTGAAGCTTAATGAATTGAAAGAAACACGAAATTTTGATTGATATTTCTATTTAGTGAACGTGTATTGCAATGTTTTTTTTTACGAAAGAAATCCAATTATTTTCAAACTTATTCTCAAATAAGAAAAAAAACATTGCGTTTGTGCGAGTTCATTTGCAGAAAAATTGCCAATTTAATTTCGAATTGTTATAATCGACGGATATTTTTTCACTGAACTCACACAAAATGTTTATTTTTCATGCGAATAGGGACTGTAGAAAAAAGAGGAATCAATATCAAACTTCAGAGACTCAACATTGTGCTTTGATAGAAGAAACTTTTGAAAATTTGTTATCTTCACTCCTCACACACATACACAAACATCCACGAATAATCCTCCTTTCTTCGCTTCCCTGCTATTGAATGTAGATCATAAATGAGGGCTTGTTCAACCAAATATCTATATCTACACATACATACATTTATATCTTTCGACGAATAGAAGACATGACGATGAAAACTACCACGACAAAGATTTTGATATACATTGGACCTGAAGAGACATCACGAAATCTTTAGTTTTACGTACACTCCTGAAGGTGTGCGCAAGTTAAATGAAGCTGTAATCCTGAGCAAATATCTCTGGATCAGCGATATAGTTTAACTAACTCGCGCAACGCCCGAGGGGGTAAAAAGACACTTGAAGCGTGATATAGAGAGATGGTGAATGTGAGACGACAATTTCTCAAGCGTCTTCACCAAAATTAGTCTGCATGTACCATATACGTTTATAGATTTTAGATATATGCGATCATCAAAGAAAGTACGCCCGCATGCTACATGAATAAACATAAAAAATTGTGAAGCAATGTAGGTGGAGGTATTTGTCGATCGGAATTGGCGCCTCTTTCAACATGAACGAGGAATATTATTTTCGAAAATCCAATTTGACAAAATCTGATACGATCGATAGAGGACGTCTACATTGACGGGACTTGAATTCTGGTAGAATACAATGACGAATGTGAATTTTTTAGTTTAGATTTAAAATATCTTGAGAATTAATTTTTCATGCATTTGAAAGTGTAGAAAAACTGAATATTGGAGAAACCATGAAGTGGAACAGTGGCTGAAAAGCTGAAGATAAAAGAAGCGAAGTGCATTAGTTTAATCGCTAGTGGGACTATTTTTGTTTCAACATGATGCATTAATTTTTGAATACATTCACAGTGATATTTGATGACGGTTATAAAGATACACAAAATATTTCATATGTACCGTGATGTATTCGCTTATATCCATTCGTATGTTATGAATGTTTTGGATGAACAGATAGTTCAATGACTCATGTGTATGTGTAACATGAAAATGGCTTTTCATTAACGCGCTCGAAGCTCTTTTGTTCATTTTTATCTCCATTTCCTTGCTGTCACTGATTCATTATTTTTATTTACATCTCTTCATAATGGTAAATACCCATGAGCTTCATACATTCACACGAAAAGTAGATATAATTGTGCGGATTCGTGTATCATAACAGAATTTCCAATGAAAAAGAAAAAAAAATCACGATGTTGACTTTTCCTTGTACAATGAAAAGTGTTACAGTTTTTATTCAATATCAAGATTTTTCGTTGTTGTGTACATTCAATGTAAATATTCTGTACAAATCATAATGAAACATTCAATAAGGTCAAGTAGCCCAATGCATATTTTAGAATTTTACAAAATATAAATTTGTGGTTTTCCATTACGGTAAAGAAGAATTCCTGAATTTTCAAGTTAAAGAGAATTTCTCTGAAGGATTTTGTGTATTCCCAGCAATATTAAAATTCAATGGTGAGGTTATGAAGCAGTGATAGCCTCAATTTATAATCTGAAGCAGCTATGTGTTCATTTAAAATAATGAAACTTGGATGGCATTTAAGATTATTGAACTTACAACAACATCGAGTACAAAGTTGATACTTTAATTAATTAATTAATTAATCGAATAATTAATTGCTTCTCTAATACCTCTATTATCTAGGCAGTCTTAAGATTCAGTACATCGCAATAGAAACTAAATTAAATAAGTAGTTGAGCAGTAGCTAATAAGCTCCTTGTTGAATATATATCGGAATTAGTTTCTCAGTGATGCACAGGGTTTAGTAGAAAGTGCGCTTGCGCATGGACAAATTTATTCGCAAAGGTGATAACGACCGAACATCGACGAGTGGCGCCTTTGCGGTTGTGACGCGATGCAGAGTGGCGTAAGGGAATGGCGCAAAATGTGGTGCGAGTCATGATGATGAGGGTATGCTAGAATTCTATATATATTCGCGTATTACAGTAAAGACACCATTGCTGCAGCATAAGGCCAAGTGAATATGTCGCAAGCACTATACATGTATGTATACAAGCCGTAAGCTCATCCCTCGCACCAAAAAATGGGGGGCTTGGATGTAGAGGTGGGGCCCAAGTGCTATACGTCAAGACAATAAGTGCCATTAAGATAACGCCCGAGCGGATAACCACCCTCGCATGAACCTCGGAGATCCGGTAATGGAGAATTCCATTTTACCCAAGGAATTATTTTTACCGGCGCGTTAGAAACGTCGAGTATTCTTGCTTTTGGGACAATCCAATCTCCGGATTGTAGCCCCAGAATGAAAAAGAAAAGGAGGAAAAATAAAAGAAGAGCAGAGAAAAAAAATGATAAAAGTAGCGCGGATGTGGAAGTAGAAGGTACTGACGGTTAACTATCACGCAGACTTCCTCTTATCGTTCATGAAAGACGAAAAAAAAAAGAACACAAAACGTGAGAGAGGAGAAAGAGAAGGAAGAAAAATCGGGGGATGGTAGAAGAAAAAAATTGCTATCACGTTATATAAAGAATACCTTTTGAGACATTTAATTTTCTGTATTGTCTGTGTATTTCATTCTTCTTCGTTTATTTTCACCACGATTGCTCTATTCAGTCTGTCATAATACATTTTCTATCTGCTATTTATCATTTTTTCTTTGTATTTTCAATCTAGCAACGTTAATTGTGTGTTAATTTTTGATTCATTGAATTTTTCTATTCGATTTTTCATGAGAATTGTATTTGTTATTATATGAATGATTAAAAGTAAATATATTCTGTGATGAAAGAAATTTCAAACACTGTAGGGGTTATATGATACGATATATTGCATGTGTATAAAAACAAAATGGAAAAATGACGAAAAGAAAAGATAAAAACATTGTGTGAGCTACGAGAAGTGTACGAATATAAAAAAAAAAATTGATGTGAATTTACCACGAACGACGAGTTCAATCCCAGGTTTTTTCATTTTTCATATATAACTCGACTGTGCACACCTGCCACTAACCCACGCGGGAAACGAAAACTCGTTATTCGAAGAGATTCTCGTGGAGAATAGAATAACCCCTAGTCGAACCCTTTCGTAATCTGTCGCGAATGGAATTCAATATTTGATAGAGCATGTTGTCGCATTTTACGTTCTATATTTCTCCTTTGACAGTATACTTCCATATATCCATTCTGTATTGAATATTTGATATAAGGATCAATTATCATGTTCATATGTGTGCACATGATATGTAAACATTAATTAAAAAGGTAATAAAGCTCGTGAAAAATTCATGAAATTTTTATATCCTCTCATGGGAGGTTGTGGGAGAAGAAATAAATTGCAATGAATGTGCAATTCATCACATTTAAATACAAATACATTACGATAGCAAAATAATTAGAGCAAATATGTTTAATTATCAGCAACAGAATATTTTCTATCTATATTACCAAATTTTGCATTAGTCATCAAATAAAATAATCCAATTGTAGTTTTAGGTTAAGTAGAAATGATAATGGGTATGAATGATTCATTTTATTTCAATAAACGCTGAATCTGTCGTATTTAATATAGTCATATTGATCCAGGAAAAATTATTCATCCTTAAAAATATTCAACCCCACATAAAACTGAAGAATTATTAGAATAACCCATTTAATCATTCCCGCGAAAATTACCAGATTACCTTGATCTAAATAATTTGCATTTAATCAAAATGACAGAAATTATCCTGTTATTATTATTAACAGAACATGATTTTCATCACTGTTCACATTACATAAATCGGAGAGAATAAATTCAATGTCAAATCCATTCAAGTATATAACTGAAATAGTTTGAGTTAATTTCATCGTCTGTGGCTCGAACGAACGACAGTTTCAGGAATGAAAGAACAGAAATTATTCCCTCATCAAATATTTCGGTAGACTAAAATTCCTCCACATTGATACATGATCAAGTCTGCCCGAATGATAAAAATATTCACCTCAGTCAATTACTGAGATTAATTGACATACACAAAGAAACACTGTGGAAAACTACAAACAATTATTCATAAATATTTCCAAAAAAAGATAAAGTTGGATGTGCGAACGGAAGTGTTCATAACTTGAATGTGAGTTGAGCTCCAACGATGTGATAATTCGCGGTCGAATGAAAATCACGAGAGAGTACCCTACTCGCAGTGTGCTCTGATAACAAGCGCGTAAGTGTCCTGTTACCTGTCGTGTTGATGATCGAGCAGCGTATGGTGCTGTGGATAAATGTTCAATTCGAGTATCAGAGGTCGTGTGCACACCTCTCATCCAATCAATTTCAAATATTATATGTAGATATATATGCAAGTGTATAAATATAAAAGATGACTGAAAGGTCTCGTATATCTTCGGACCATTTGTTACGTGAACTGATGAAAAGCCACATTGATGCGTAGTACGGTGGAAAAAAAAAAAGGTTTTTTCATTTCACAGAACTTTTATGATGTCGGAACGAGATGTATCTTTATGTCACAAAATGGAACGTTCTCTTATCCAAATGTTTATTCATCAAACTTTGATCTCATAATTCTATATTCTTGTTGAATCACTTTGAATTGTTGATCAACTATCGATTAAATAGAGAAAAGCGATGTGAAATAGCAAAGCGACAGTTGGTAAAGTATTTAATTGCTTCTTGAATGTAACACAACTTGCAATTCTCATCTTATTATCGTTTCTTTATATGAAACGGCAAAGTATTATTGCTCAAGTACACCCTCTTTAGCATTTTCCCTTGGAATGTTCAATATTAGTTTTCCCTATCGAATTACGCGGCTATCCGGACTATGTCTCAGTTGGTACATAATGTTCATCTCATTGGAACCATTTACTACTGAGATCGTGTATATACATTGTAACTGAGTGTGTATGGGAGTTTATTTATATATGTATTGTATATGAAGGGTTGAAGCAGCGCAATTCGTTCGACGTTACAGTAACTGGCCTCACCAGTTTACTCAACTCTGGCAATTAACAGCACCTTTGAAACCAAGCTTGCATCACGTACACCATTTTTTGTTTCTTTGTTCAGTCTTTTTTTATTTCACGTTTCTCTTTTCACACATTTCATTCTCTGTTTTTCAACGTATAGATTTCATCTCATTTTATCAGTCGTCGTCCATTTTGTTCGCCAAAGTACATAGAATATCCTCTGTACGATATAAGCGTATATAGACTTTGTTAAACAAGTTTTTGGTTGCTTTTTTTTTTTTCATTATTTCTTCGTATTTTTTCTCTTTCTGTTTTAGTTGGAGCTGACTCGAACTTTTAAATTGATACCGTGTATGTTCACTGTGAAAAATAAAAATCATAGCTTTTTATCTGTTAAAAATACTTTTGGTGCTTGAAACCATATACTGGTCTGTAAAAAAGAACTCTATCAGAAGATTTTGCCTCTTTTTTTTTCCTTCAGCTTCTTCTGCTTCCTTCCTTTCGAATTATCGATAGAATAACGGACAGAAGTGACATGGTGGTATGTGAGTTCGATGAGATTTCGTCACTTACACAAGTGTGTTAGTGTGATTATCTAGCAGTATTGAATAAATTGATTGTTTGTATCTGTATTGGACAATCGAAATACTGACGTGGTGATTGAGTTAATTCTTCGTGATATTTTTTGGAGACAAAACTGTTTTTCTTATCGAAACTCGAAATGAAAATATTCTCCTTTGACAATATGAACAAATTCCTGGATTATTAAGTTTTCATTGAATCCAGAATTTTGCTGTTGTCTCTCTTCACTTCGTTCGATATTTTGTGTGAAAAAATGAAGCTGATTTATTTCCACAGTGTAGTCATTGGATCCCAACTTGAGCTCATTTCTCAAATACTACCAGGAACACTCTGAATAAAGCACGTTCAACCAATGAAATTTACAAATGTCGAAAGGCATGGACAAGAGATGAGTTGGCAGCGACAGGAAAACTCCTGAACCCGCATAGTTGATTACATTCACTCTTTTACATACATAAAATCTACACCCAAACTTACCCCATATACATCAACCAATGCCACAAGCACGTTCAAGTTTCTCTTGGTCAATATAAATCTGTCTACCACGTGACCCGACAATTTTATTTCCCATACAACGTGCCAAGAGAAGCCATCACACTGTAATATCTATAACAAACTGTATTTCCTCAACTAAACCAACTGGAATGTATATCACTTGCTTTAGCAATTTACTTTCCAACTCCATTTTTAAAACTGCAAAAACATGAATTTTCATCTTTAGTAATATCGAATTGATGTCCGCAATGCATTTCACAAATGACATCCTTCAAACAATCACAATATTCAACAAGATTCCATACAAATTCAATCAATAACGTCACAAACAATAATTCAAAGAGAAAAAAAGCCATGAGAAAATAATCCTCCAAGGATGACGTTAAATCTTCTTAAACAATGACAATATACAAAAGATTGTTGGTATGAAGTGACCGCGATATCACGAAACGTTTCTCAATATGGGGTTATGGCAACCGTCGTACCTATTTCATATCATATTGGAATTCAACTTCACCGGGTTTTGGCGTTGCCACTGCACTGGAAATAGTTCGATCGTTACGATGTAGGTCGCTTCACTAAAGACAACGACCCCTCCAGGGACACAGCCAAGTAAATGTCAGCCAATTGTCTCGGACGATCAAAATGAACGTCGTTGCATTGTACCATATAGATGTATAAACAATGTATGTGTGTTTACAGAGTAACAAGCCAGATAGATAGGCTGATGCTGATGTTGGTTGTTAATGTGCAACAATACTAACTAGCCCTGCTCACCAATATTGACAATACTCGTTTAACAAGCCTAATTACACATCATTGTCGTCTATACGTTAATAGTGCTTGTAGCTATGAAGTTACGATGACATATCTCATGTATCTCATGTACGTGTCTCTATAGACGTGGTGGAGAGCGATAATACAAATGTCGATGTAATAATCATCATATTCAATTCTGTCTGCTAATCTCACGTGTATGCAACGCATCGATCTGGTAAAATTATCCAGATGCTGGGCAGTTGTTTGAGATCCTGCTGATGCAAATGCTATTCAGCTGCATTGATGAAATATCATGATGGCATCAAAGATTCCACTTCAATAATGTTTCAATCGCATGATGATTGCCAATTTTTGTACTTTGTCTATTGAAAAATCCTGATGTCATACTGAAGCAAATGACACAGTTACGTTAGTTAGAATTCCATTGAAGTTATGTCGACATTTCTCAACGACTTTAATTATCGTTGACCTCATGGGGATTAATACATTCATTCTATCTACTCCACGACAAATATTTTACACTACCCATTTCTATCATCAAGGAGTATAAACCCTTGCACAATCAGATTTTACTGTCATTCTATAGACCATTGAGTTTGTTACGTCGCCCTCATTTGCCACAATTCCAGTGAATTCAACCCTGCTGTGTACTACATATATTGAAGATCAAGAAAACGTGAATATAGAATTTAATGATGCGTTCTGGAGTCCTGAATCCTGATGGGATATTTCGCTTCACTGTGTATGTACATGAATGTTCTGGAGTTCTAAACGTGATGTACACTTCATACATTCAAATAATACTCAAGGGTATTCATCGTAATAGCTGCAGTGAGAACATACCGCAAGAATAATTTCAGACTTTGGATAGCACGTGTGTCTATTCATTAAGAAACTATTGTATACACGCTTGTATGCACATAGAACGTTCCTTCATGAATTATTTGAGAGGTTTTATTTGATTGCACACTGAAAGTCCGTCATTGTCCACTATTCAACTTGCGTATGAAATTACTTTGCACAAACTGTCGCGCCCTGTGGAAATTTTCTTTGTTGAGAGCAATTGATATGGTACAAAAGAATTGTGAAGAGTTGAAGGAAAAGTGGTGAAGAGCTGTTGCGGATTTTATATGAATTTTCCGCAATATAATTTCCAAGCTTTGTTCAGTTCTTTTGTTTTAATCATTTTATTGACCATTATCGACGATGAATATAAATATTTTAGAGAAGAATTTGATAGCAGTTGATTTTATATTCCTGACTTTGAAGTGGATTAACCCAATTACCAATTAATCCGAATTTTCTCATTTCTGTGTTTAATATAAAATAGCTACGTCGTTAGATATTGATTTGGCGATTGCAATGTTCATATCTTGGAATGTCTATCTCGTTCTGAAACTGAGAAAAGAACCAGCTGAGTAATTGATAGTTCCTGTTTCAGAATAGCACGATAGATTTTTTTTTACATCGGCCTCGTTCCGAGCTCTGTCATATTCAAACACTATCAATCATAAGATCGATGTGAATGACACAGATGAATAATTATCCATTAATTCAATCAATATCATATACAAATCCTTACGTTCGTATCAGCAGTTAGTCATTGGTGACTTGTTAGGTCGATAGTACACGGTTCCAGCTCATATACAATATCGTAGGTATCATTGCACGCGAATTTATATTTGTCTCACTCTTTTGCTCCCTCATCCAGGATGTACACTCTTATGACTTATGCAGCCTTTTCGATATTGGAATAACGCCAAATCCATTGAAATCGGGTGATTTTACGTATATATATATACATGGGGATGTTTTATGCATAGATATATGTAAGAAACGTGTACGATAAAATTCTTCTGATTCTTGCCCAGTTTACCAGTTGCCGGTGCACAGCGGATTTCCGCTTTTATTTGCTTTCAGTAAATAGTAAAAGGCATATGACAGTGTAACCGGTGGATATAAATGTATATACCGAACGAATATCATGGAATAATTTTATTTTTCATATGGAAAAACTGGCAATAGTGACTTATGCCATATTTCATTTATCCATATTTTTTGTTTCATTTATTTTGGTCATTTTCATTCAAACTTCGTATTTTACTTTTTTTTTTGCTACTTTTATTATTAAAAAAAATTGGCAAACGAAATATTAATTTATCACACTTCTCTTTGTGTTGTATCTTTCATTTCAATTTTAATACTTGGATTATACTAACAAGTTTATTATTACTTTGATGTTTCAGAATGATACAATGCAAGTTGTTTGGCAGTATCATGTAGAGGAACCCCCGTCTGCGGCAGGAGTACTCCCGCCTCACGGTGCGGTTCGTGGTTCTCGACCTCTTTATCTTGTTCAACGAGACTCGCAGCCAAAGCGTGCACCGCGGAATCATGAAGTGCCACCGACTTTAAAAACATGGGATGTCTTGAATCAACAGGTAAAGGAATATCAGTACTGGTATTCGAATAATATTTTTTATTATTGAGGTTATATTGTTTTTATGGGTGTTTTGGGAGTCCTATTGTTGTATTTGTCAACTGGAGATCGCAGGATATTTTTAATGGAAAGAAGTCATTTTCACTATGGGTGTACTTATGATCTGGATTAGTGAGAGAAATGAGGGATGTAAATACTTGAAAATGCGATATTTTGATGAAGAATTGCTACAAATTAAAAAAAAGGAGCAACAGGGTTGTAATTAAAATGACAAATCGAAGCAAACATGCAACATTTTTCTATGAATTCTGAATATATTCTTAATACTCCTGTGCTTATATTTGAATTCCAAGTGTATAAAAAACAAAATGCTGCTTAATAAAATACGAGTAAGCAAATTTTATTCTGTTTTTATCTGCTCGCTTGAACTTTTACGAGATAAAAGCGCAACCGTGATACCACAGTGATTCGGAACGTGACGTGAATCACACGGTATTTTTCTCGCAATAATCTTTACGTGAAATCTGCGCCACTTAAACTTTTCTGCGTTGTCGCAATTATACCAAGACTCCGGGCGACATTTGTGAAGCAAAAATATATCATACGTAACTCTATTCTACATTTGTGGTCATACTTGTATATTAAATTTGAAAATATGGAAATAATTACGAATATAAATGTCTATTTATTATCGGAGTGGTGTAACATCGATGGAGTAAAATTGATGGAGTACGCTACCATGCGAACAAACCAATCTCCAATCACGGTATTTTCCCGCAGACAATAATAATTTATGTATGCTTCTTCGAATATAATGTCGATACAGTGAACAAACACGCGAATTGAATTATTATCTCACCTGTGATAACTCGTATTCGATGAACTCATGATTAGGGAAAATGGAAAAAGTCGCATGCTATGAGCTGTGTTAGCATCATACATTCCTATGTTGTTGCGTGCATTGTCGCGATCTCATTTCATCGGATAAACCCTCGCCAATCCATCAATCTACAATTACAGGACAAGAAAAAAAAATGTTCCTGTGAACGCTCCCCTTACTCACCATTTTGTTCGTTACAATTCACTAATTGTCGTTAGATCTGTATCGAATGGTAATTTGCATTTTCATGAAACAACCTGTCAGTTTCAATGAACTGGTAAAAATTTCCACACAAAGTTCTAGAGTCGAAATTTAATTTTGTTTCGGGGTGAATTTAAATCATCTGCCGCGTTTGTGAACAATCAGATTGTCCTTGGTTACTCACACGGGAACGGTTTCATTTTCCATTTTGTTCTTTTGTTATTCTCAAATTGTCGCGGAAAACTATAAAAAATTTTCATGATCAATGTGTCGATGATTGCATACGCAGGTACGACATAAATGGAGAAGAAGTGGAATGACCAATGTACAACCGCGATTGCGAAACGCAAAGTGCACACTGTCGATAATTGAATCCTAGCATCGATATTTGGCTTTCCAGTACCGTGAACATCTCGTTGGAATAAATTTACTCGTTTGAAACTGCTATGTGTATATATATTGATACAACGCACGCGACGACTCGACCAACGAATGATATTTGTACAAGCACGTCCAGTATTAATCGAGCCAAATAGCTCTACTCTGATGGACGTATAACGAATTCATCTGTAACAGAAAAAAAAACTCAATAGAAAGAAAACAAAATGTAACCCGCGTTTCACCAATATTGTTTTATTTTCGTTTCCACACACTCTCATGCAACAAAATGTTATCGATTTTATTTCAGGTGAAATTGCCTATGGGACAGGACACGCTGTTATGGTGTCGGGTTGTTGAAATGCCGAGCATTACACGAAAGCATCATGTCGTCAAGGTGAGTTATCTCCAATTCAATGAACTGATTACAGTAAAACGAAAAAATAAATATAAAAGAGTGGAACATTGAATTATTTTTCACACGTTTTATCTGTTGAAAATGAATTCTGACTTTATAACACTTTTTTACGATCTACTAATTTTCAAGATCATGTGAATTTCGCTTTTAACACTCACGTCAAAGTTGAAGAGATACTTTGAAAGTCACTCGCATAGTTTGAGTTAGCTATCATATATACAAACCGAAAGTCGGCAACTATCCGGATCGCGAACTCGATTGAACGTGACTGAACTACAAAATGAAATTGCATCGTGTTCCGTACGACTGTCGAGAAAATGAAAAAGAATGAAATGAGGGGGTTGGAAGGTGTGTGGTATATAAAGAAATGCGATTGAGACTGATATAGAAAAGAGAAGACACATAGTGATCATCGGATGAATGGTACAGAGAACGTGAAATTTCATTCGATCAACGTTCAAATGCCATTTCAATAAATTATCCAGTTATCGTGAATATTATTCAGGGAGAATATACAGAAAAAGGGTTGGTGAAGAGCAAACTCGATCAAATTCTTTTAATAAGTGCTGTGTTTCCCAACTGTTCTCAGAAAAATTCATATTGATTTTGTCAAAAATGAAGTTGATATAAAAATTCAAATGGAACTCTGCAAGTTTGAACACGTTCATCGCAAATTGGGTCTTCCATAGTGGCGACAACGATATCTCGAAAATGGTTGGCGGTACTTGATTGAAATTTTGCATCATATTATCCAATCTTCAGTATTACCATTTTTATTCTTTTTCCCTTTTTTTATGGAGTAAAAAATTCTTGGAACTCAGTTTAACATTCATTTTATACATAGCAATGTTTCTTTTGTAGCTTTGTCATTAGATAGTAATACCATATGATCATTTGAGTCTTAACAACTTTTGTTTGTCTTGTGTGTCGCAGTACGAACCAGTCATTCAACCAGGATATGAGCCCTATTTACACCATATGACGTTATATGAATGCCGGGGTAGAGATTCAGACTTAGAAGCCGCAGCGAAAATGAACGGAAGTGCTTGTTATGAGCCGAGTGCACCGTCGCTTCAATGTACCGCAATCGCCGCAACGTGGAGCTTGGGTTCTGAGGTAAGTTTCCTTCATTATGAACATTATATTACTCCTTTAATATGTATACTTTCCACGAAGTGCGTTCAACTTTGCAAAAGCTTTGAACTAAATACAATGTAAAGTTGCTGCTGACATTCTATTAACTTTTGTTTAGTGGTTAATGAGTTGAATATTTTGATCACTTTCTGTTATTTCCATTTTATTTTATCTTGAATTTTCCATGATGATTGTGTACAATGATTTGAATAAATCAATATCGAGATTGTTGAGCAGATTCCAGGTGATAGGTCTAGATTTTGCGACTAATGCATACTAATGAAAACCACACAAACCACAAAACCCAAACACTACCACAAATTGAACACCGTCCCATTGGAAACGTGAGATTTGTGCGAAGACATGTCGACGTCTTCGTGAAACCACACGCGACTATCGTGTCACATTCAATATAATCAAGATGTCATTGTCAATTTATTCAATCGTAGTTAATTTGACGTTTTTCGAAAGACGAGGATGTGATAGGACTAGTTGATCAGATTCTGCTTTCATATTATTGAATTGGTAATTTTTTCAATACTCAAATTATATGATGGAAATCCAATCGTTCCATATTTGTTATTGAATTTACTATCACTTGAGAAGCGATAGATTCCCGCAATCAGAAAGCTCTAGAGTATTAAATATCAGAGGAAAATAACTGACAGCTATATATAATCCACAGAACAGAACAAGTTTGCACAAAATCCATGATCCTTAGAATTTCGATGTAACGTTCCAGGTCTAGGTATTTACTCAGTTAATCAACTAAATGAGAAATTCCATGAATTCGAACTCTGATCACAACTCGAACGAATCCTATATTGTTGTAATGTGAAATGATGCAATGGTAACTGTTTTTGAACTCACATCCCATTCAGCAAGATATATCTCAATTCATGACATAGTTCCTCATAAGTTCTTCCCTCGAGCAGAAACCATTTTCTAACAAAATGAAATGTGATGAATATTGAAAATTCCGTAATGCTTCTATGTTCGTTTTCCACAGGGTTTCAATTATCCAGCCGAGGCTGGATACGCTTTGGACCCGAATACCGGTCCACGTTATTACATGCTCGAGACCCACTACACAAATCCAATGCTAGACAACTTTATCAGTGACAGTTCTGGGTTGAGATTGTTATATACTGATCAGCTGCGCATTCATGATGCCGGTATCCTCAGTGTTGGCATCGATCCCAACTGGCGTCATATTATACCACCAGGTCAGCGTGAGGTCGTATCGGAAGGTCATTGCGTTGCAGATTGTACGGGTCAAACAATTCCGGATTCAGGCGTCAACATGTTTGCTGTCATCATGCACACCCATCAGCTTGGCAGAAAGGTCAGATTGCGGCAAATTCGCGCCAGTGAAGAACTTCCGCCAATTGCATCTGATACCAATTACGATCCCAATTATCAGGAATATAGAAAACTTCAGAGACCTGTTAAAGTTTATCCGGTAAGTAACTAACATTTGTTATGGTTGAATTGATGATTTCTCAATATTATAGTGATTAAATTCGCAATTTTAATAAAAATCACTATGAGCATCACTGGTCTCATGATGAGTTGAGTTCTCGACTCTAAAATTTCACATATCATTTATTATTTCCTTTAATCATCATTTTATTTTTTATTCGTATGATTACAGGGTGATCATTTAGTTGCTGAGTGCACGTACTCATCAGAATCACGTCAGACAATGACATTGGGTGGCGTGACAACACGTGAAGAGACTTGCTTGGTATCAGCGCTATACTATCCACGTATTGAGCTGTCATTGTGCTACTCATTACCTTCATTACCCACTGTACTACAAAGCCTGGGAATTCAAAAGCTCAAGCAGTGAGTTCAATACATTTATTGCTTCCGTTTGTATCAATGTAGTAGAATATAACCAATATGTGGGGAGAGCTTTTATGGAGCAATGCGGCTATTCACCTCTCACTCCCCTCATTCCACTCGTCTCACGATCATCACAAATTGCCTATCAACGACCCTCGTTATTTGCTAATATGAACAGCGCGTCACGTTGATTGGAATAATCGGGTCACTTCAATATTCACACAGCAAAGAGAATAGACCAAAAATGAAATGGTCACGAAATTGCTGTCAATTAGATTTCCGATATCAACAAAATTTTGATCCAGAATATCAACCGAAAATTCTTCCGCACCTTTTCATCGTGTGATCATACAACAACAATAATTGAATTATGTTTTTATTTATTTATTCTTCGCTCTTTTGTGTTTTTGTAGAGGTGCGACACCAGTTATAATCGAAGCACCAGCAGAGCTAGCTGGTATGACACTGGAAGAGCGTTTGATGCGTTACAATTGGGAGACAAGTTTCCAAAGTTTCCAGGAGGCAACACATCGTGGTACATTCAAACCTCTATGTTGGAATGCTAAAGGTGAAGTATTGCCAAATACTGATACACAAGAAGCCCATTATCCAAGAATATTACGACCGTACAAGGAAACAACATTGCCGTGTGCGAAAAAAGTTCCAAGAAATAAACTATCGAGAATTTTCGGTGAGGATGGCGATTTAGGAGTGCCAGTTGATCCTGATAGCGATGAAGCAAATGCGGTTGAGCGAGGTCAATTAGTGCGCAGTAAAGTATCACGTAGTAGTGAGGGTCCAGTTACGGGTAGCTCGCCAACAATTAGAGCGTCTGTATTTCTTATTATCGCTATTACTGTCTCAATATTAAGATGAATATGCCATAATTATTTCTAATGAATAATAATTGGTGAATGTTTCTTCGAGTGTTAACTATGCATGTACACTAACCACATTCTTGTGGCATCGCGAGCATAGACGAGATTTTTGAAGACGAATAATGACGATGTATCATTGGTTATGATATATACCAATACGTTTTATTGAGTCTTCGAGACAGTTATCTGATTATATTTGTTTCCATCAATCTGATGTTGCTCTCTTTCCCTCTCTTCGTAGGTCGGAATTGAGTTGCCCATTCGGATATTTTTCATGAATATAATTGTATATATAAACTCATTAGTTTTGCTTCTTTGAATATTGAAGAATGGAACAATATTCGAAAATTTGTTATTCATACAACTGGTAATTCTATCATTTGAATTGTTTTATTTATTTTTTTTAGAATAGTTGCTTCATTCTGCAACTGTTTGAAGATTTATTCGATGCGGAATGAGATTAGTCTTTAGTGGTCGATGTGAATTGTTCGAAAAATATTTATTACATTTTTCGGTTAAAATGCTGTCGCAAAATAAATTTGACATTTGTCACGATTTTACTTTTTTGTCATAGATGTGAACATAAACCTGAATAAATTCCTTCATGAACACATAATGATCATCTCCGTTGGATATTGTTTCAATATGAATTTATAAATGAATACATTTCCACTGAACAGAAACAAAGTCAGACCACTAAATGATTTAGTCTTTCGAAATCTTACTCGCGATGAAAATTCAGAGTGAGCAGCACGATGAAAAATTATTTTATGCAATTTTTATACTTGCTCGTGTAACTATACTGAACAAATGAAGTGATTTAAACTAATTAATATGCACATATGTGATCATGGCCAGTTGACATTTCAAGCCTCAATAAAATTTATTGAATCAGAAATTTGAATGTAGAAGGCTGATATGAGTGATATTGATTCATATCTGAATGGATTTCTATTATCTGCCAAAGTTTCCCGAATTAATAAATGATAAATCTACTGCCTGAATGTATTGAGTAGATTTTCAACGATTTGCAGAGGGCAATGTCTGAATTACTGCTGTGACGATGAGTATTCTTGAATTTAGAATTAAAACTGTCGTTTCAGAGCTTGGATATATTTTAGGTTCTAACATGGAACATTCACAGAATGAAAATTACACATCTCAACATTTGGTTGGAATGTAAGACAATCAATTGCTCTTTTGCTTCGATTATCTCTCGGATTTTTCGTGATAACTGTTCGAAAATATTCAGATCGAGGTTATTTTGACCTTGAGCAACATTTTCAACTTCTACTATATCAATGGAAATCATGCAGTATCATCATTTTGATTGAGTAGAACAGATGTGACATGAAGGAAAGTCCTTTCTCATTTCCGCTCACAGTAGCATATTCCATCGAAATAATAATTCCTGTATTTTAGTAGAGCTCATTTTTATTCATATTGGATTTTGCGATTTGATCTCTATTTAAACTGATCGAATAGTATGAAAACCGAATTTCACGTCCGATCAGCCAAATCTGATTTTATCTAATTTTCTTTTCCATTCTCAGTCAAGGATAAAATATCATTTCAGTGAAAAGTACCATGAATTTTTATAATCATGACAAAATCTGATAAAAAATAAAGTGGATCCTCTATATCCATCCAGTAAAAGTTATATGACATTCTGTGAACGTTGAATGCATCCATGTTAAAGTTGCAAAAGTTCATACAACATTCAATGAAATAAAGAACGTTATTAGTTACATGAGAGTAATATAAAAGTTGCTGGTGTAATTTTCGCTGTGTATGATTATTATGTGCATTTTGCGCGAGGTGAAATTTTTTTTTGAAATTTCTCGTAAAACGAGATGCAAAGAGAAAGAGAAAATTAGTGTATGAATAGTTGAGAGAGGGAAAGAGTAAGAGAGAAATGAGCAAAATGTTGGCTGATTATGCGGCATCAGGGATTCAGCCAAACCGATGGCGATACCGTGAAAGGGCATTCTATGTTATTTTCCCTTTTTTTTTCCCCTACCTTCAACTTTTTGCCACCCGAAAAATGCAACTCACTCACGTTTTGGCTATTTGTTTTGTAAAAGTTGCACGCAAGCATACACCAACCACAACTTAGTATTATATCTGCCGCTGACTCGGCAATGTGCGAAATACGGTATCGTCCCACAACACCACATACTCACGCAAACAGACACAGTTCCCTGCGCAAATTTTGTATATTTTGTTAATTAGATAATTATCATTGTATTTCCTTCTTTTTTTTTTGTAAATAAATGTGCAAGAGTAGGTTGATTCGTTACGTTATAAAATGATGAGTGGCGAGATCAAGGGAAAACAGAATGAGAAAAATTGAATCGCTTATTATTATTAGAGTCAAGTTACTATTATGAACCTTTCTGCAATGTTTCTGTTTGAGTCAAACATATGAATGGAAACAGATGTTCATACTGTAAGATTTGCATTATGAATATGCACAACGTGATAACTTAACCTACACTTGTACTTGGGCGGAAAAATTCTTTGTAATATTTTGTACAGTTTATTAAGTATGAAAAAAATTATTTTCTCATCATGAATATGAATTGATGGCAAATGAATTGTAAGTGATTATTTATTATTATTGATTTTATTATTATTATCATTATCATTATTACTACGATAATTATTTACACACAATGATTATATTTATCTGAAAAATGCAATTGAATATTATTAAAACAACAATAGCTTATTTAAACTGTTGACAATTTTTATTTTCTTCAAATATTAGAGATTAATGATTGGTAGACGAGTTACAACACATTATTATTGTATCTTCGATTTATCATAATGTCTATTGACCAAGTGAACTCTTCAATGTCAAATTAACTCTGGACAAAGATTAAAAATTCGACCGATGTGTTGTGGTTGATAATCTTAAATGCACACAAAATTCATCGTGTGAATTGGATGCAATTGAACGTCTTTAACAATAACACACGATGCACACATCAGTAAATATACTTCATTCATCCACGGCTATGGTATCTCCAAGATCTGTCTAAGCTTCTGATGACTGGCGTCAGAACAAAAGGTAAAACGTGACAAAAAAGAAGGTCTAGCAAACTTTATGCATAGTCTGGTGATTCTACTTTCACTATGTTCTCCAACCTCCCCTCCACCTTTCTTAATATCCAATGTCGAATCGAACAATTATTACCACTCTTCAATACTAAAATGACAATTTCAAAAAGGAACAGATGAAAAATAACAAAATAGAAACTGGAAACGAAAATAATTAAACTCTTATTACCTGGCGACTATGACAAATGTTTCTTATGGAATATAAAAAAATTTCGTAGCCAATTAATCGATATAATTAAAAAATAAATACATAGATAACGATTTAAAAGGAGATTAAAAATACAAGTAGAACATATTTTACAATTTAATACGATTATCCGTGAATGTCATAGCGTATGTGTCGTAGTGCCGTAGGGCAATAATTTCGTGGCAAATTTTCAGAATGCGAAAGGTAAATGGAAGAATTAAAAAGAATTAAAATAATAATGAAATACTAGAATCATTCAACAAAGAGAAAGGGATGGAAAACAAACGAAAATTCGGAAAAAAAAAAATTATTAATCTCAAACCCAAACGTTTCAATATCATCAAATGAATATTGTGAAACACTGTTCTACATGATTGAGATAATATTATTCGTCGTTCAATTTTTACAGTTCTTTATTCTCAGTTACCGTTTCATTCGGCTAATATGACAGTTGTGAGTACACATGAAGTGATGATTTATTGAATTCGATTTGAAATTGTGTCGTGGAATGAAAATTGTATTAAAAGTGATGACAGGTATGAGTATAATACAATCAAGAATTTTCATTGACAGAGAGTATAAACTGTACATGGAATTAATAAGCAATTTCTATGTGAATTGACAGCGGAGAAGAAATAAATATGGGGATGGACGGGAGCAGACAGTTGATAGGAAGATTCGTTTATTGGCGTACCAATTCATTCGTCAATATTTGAAAACTGAATTAAACCGTCATATGTACGCCAATAATTAATTATACACGATGTTCCAGTTTGAATTCATTTTGTTCATCGTTGCGATATGAAAATAAAAATATTTATATA
>JABMBR010012331.1:0-37527 GCA_018881525.1 Meteorus sp. PSUC_FEM 10030008 | reverse complement strand
TTCTACTCTAATTCTAAGGTCTCCTAGTTGTTTTTTTTGTATTTTCCGCCTATGTTGTTTTTCAGTCAATTGATCAGATAATTGCCATAGTCCATGCAATGCGCTCGAAGCATTTTACGATAGGAAAAAATTTGTAGCTTACATATCTGTGATAACTGTATTATAAAATATTAATATTGATATACATAAGTAACTTATAACAATTTTCCTGTACAATTATTTCCTTTATGGTTGTCTGGTGATTGTGGGCGAACGGATGTCATAATCAAAACCACATCCAGCCCCTTTCTTATGCCTGAACGCTTCTAGAACAGCAGCCAGTGTGAGATTGACATGAAACTGGACTTACTCAGCTACTTCAAGTGACAAAGAACGCGATTTCAGTGTTGAAACATTATTTGTTCTGTATCATAACAGGGCTCTTCATGTCCAAGATGCCTGCAGCAACGTACAATGTTTCAAATACAGAAGAGAACAAATTGCGCGGACGTGATCAATCATTCCGGAATTGTGTCGTAACAATGATGTTTTTTATATTACTCTGTGTCATAATTATTCTTGCTACTATTCCTTGGAGGAACACAAGTTTACGACGTAATACTGGGTCCGATGAATATGATGTAGCTGGTAAGCCAAATCGTGAAGATCGACTCTGGAAAGAGAGGGGAAACGGTGACAAAAGTACTGAACGGCTTCCTACTCCCTCAACAACGAAATTCCGATATCCAACGACTGCTCCTGCCGCTGCGACTACGATGAGAACTCGTAAAACAGTACCCACACAAATTACTGAGAAATTAATACCATCACAACCAACGACTTATCCGACTACTGTTGCAACAACGACTACGACAAGGACTGTTGAGATCACTTCAACGGTTGCTCCTGCAACAACTGAACCATCAACTGTAACGACTAAGAACATTTTAAAATCATCATCCCATATTTTGAATTCGGAAACACCATCGTTACAGACTACAACTACTGGGAAGTTCAGACCGTCATCATCTGAAATTCCGTCAAAAGTGACAATATCATCAGGGACAACTAATTCTGGACGATCAACTACAATTTCTAATCAAAATGCTGATCCATCATGGACAACATCTCGAAATAGCAGTCCATCTTCAAGTACCCCTCAAACATCTTACACAACATTATCGGGAAGGGTTCGAGATGAAGGAAAAACATCCGCTACAACATCCAAACAACATGTTTATTCAACAGAATTTTTTTGGTGGAATTGGGGAGCTCGGACGACTACACCCAGAGACGATGTTATAAGATCAACGCGAGAAAATCAAAATAGTAGCGGATTATCATCCACACTTCAACCATCAACATCTTCAGGAGAAAGGATATGGAGATGGAATAGCTCCCAGTTTGATTTTCAAACGTCCACACAGAGAGACGACAGTGTTCAAATAACAACATCAATAGTGAGTCGGAAAACTGTACCATCACTGTCTACCAATCCATCCGACTATGAATCATCATCCATATCATCAGATTCTGTCTCAGAACCTGTTGATTCTGCAACAACAGTTCCTCCACGAGAAGAAACATCTGAAATTGTTTCTCAGCCTTCAACTGGCAGGAGAGTGTCATTGTCCAATTCATATGTAACTCCTACTCAATTATCGACCAAAGCTGACTTTTCTGTATCTTCGCAATTCATCAACACTGAGTCAACGTTCACGAATAGGGATGGATCGACAGATGGAAATGAAACTGAGGAATTTTCGGTGGAATCTTCAACTGAATCGTCGACAGATATTTCCACAACTTATGAGGAATCAGATGATTCGAGCGATTATACAACAACCGTTACCGATAATCTGAATGGACCAGGGAAAAAAGTTAGAACCGGAAAAAATCGTCAGTTTTCTTCTCTAGAAACACTGATAGTTTCCACATTTTATCAAAACATATCGAACACGTCAGTTACGGAAACTGATTATGACTGGTTGGAAGAATTCGAATCCGCAACAACACTTGTTGATGAGACAAATGACACTCAAGTAGTTGAACAGATATTCACAGCTGCAGCTCGGTCTGCAGAAAATAACTCCGAAGCATCATCCACCTATGCTCTTGGAATTGATAGTGCAATTGAATCACCAGTGACAGTGCAAGTTAACGCTGATGATGTTGAAAATGATGTGGGAACACAAACATCTAGTGATCAGAATCGAGATGCGACAACAGTTGACATTTATACCGATGAAGAACAGAAACGAACAACTCTGGATACATTCAGTTCTACAACTGGTGCGATGGAAAAAAATAGAAAAAAAACTCATAAAGTGTGTCTTACAGGACACTGTAAAAATATCGCGAGCCGAATGATGTCTTACATGAATCATTCCGTGGATCCTTGTGAAGATTTTTATGAGTTTGCTTGTGGGGGTATGGAAGCAGATCCTCAAATAAAAATCAGAAATTTAGCTGATCAAGCATATGATAGAATTCAAAGTGAGTGGTGTATTTCTGTTTTACTTGAAAAATGATCCAACTTGGTACTACACAATTTGCAATCAATTTTCGATCATTTTTCCGACAGATCAGCTGAAAAAATCTGGACATAATGAATATTTGTACTTCAAGAATTATTACAGAAATTGTGTTGAATATTATCAAGAGACGACACAAGAACAGAAGGTTCATCAAGGTATTGAGTTGTTTCATTTTCATTCAAAATTGGTACAGAACAATTATTGCCAATTGATCTTCTTTGTTTTTTTATCAATGCAGCTAGGAACATGTTGAGGAACATCAAAAGTCTGTTTGAAAATATCGATCATTACCGAGGAATAACACAACTCATTGCGTATATGATACTCCACAATAAGTAATTTCATGATATTTTTCTTCAAATTATTCATTCATGTTGAGTATAATTTTTTATCAGATGATTTTTCCACAGCCCATTGCTTTTTGATATTGTTCCCGAAATTAACGAGAAAAATCCCCAGGAATTTATTCTACGAATAGGACCGGTCATTGACAATAATAATCCGTTTCGCAATTTTATGAAACATTCGTGTGTCTTAGAGGATGATGATGTACAGTCAGACGATATTGATTTGGGAAAGTTGTATGATGATTATGAGAATTGCAAGGTAAATTCATGTAACTTACATCTTTCACACAGAACGTGATTTTCATTCATCAATTAAATGTTCTCAGAATGAAGAAAAAAATACAGAAAGATATATGACACAAATCTTCAGGATTCTGGATATTTTTAATAATGCCAATGATACAAACGATGATCTCGATGATGATCATCACATGATTATGGGAAATTTTGACAGTCACATGACCAATATGTTTTCGGTACGTCAGATTTGATCATGAGATTAAGCGATAAATCTGATGAATCACTCGAATTTCTGTGTAATCTTTCCATTCAATCATTCCAGAATTATCCACGGACCAGTGAAATTCATGCCATCTACGAGTCAAAAAATTATCACACAATCACTATCGGAGATCTTCAAGATGAAATCAGATTTGTAATGTTAATTTACAGCAGAACCATTTAGTTATCAATTTCCTATACCAATATTTCATGAATTGATAGCAGCGTATGGATTGTCTTTTCAGATCAATTGGACGGAATTAATTTATGAACTTACAAGGAAAGACTTATCGTTTAATGCTGAACTACAAATCTATATGAAAGATCATTTGATGAACGTATTGAAAGATCTGGGAGGCATCGAGGATTTGCAACATATTTTTAATGGACTCTACTGGCTTTGTGCACGAAATTTGTATGAACAAGTGAGTTGTCCACCATTTCGATAATCCATACACTCCCACAAAAATTATCTCGTCAATTAACGCAAATGAATCATGTTTGGCAACAGTTCGTCAAACCTGAAAGCATTGGATATTCGGAGAAACAATGTTTAAACATTGCAATGAATTATTTACCGGATGATGCTTCTCTTCTCTATATGTCGTCATTCACTGGAGAGGAAATTGGATTAATGAATTCATCGGTATAGATAAAAAAATTCATTGTCAATTTCACAGTGATCAAAATACATCAATATCAACCTATTTATTGGCAGATCAACAAGATCTTTGAGAATTTGAGAGAGACATTAAAGTTGAAATTTGAGCATTTACAATGGGTAACAGAAGAGCATCGTCAAGAATTAATAAAAAAAATCGCCGACTTACAAATATTCAGCCCTGACAATTTGTACTCTAGAAACGTAATAGAAATAAACAGTAAAGACAAATTCTTAGACAGCACGGTGAAGTTGATGATGAAATTGAGAGCAGATATGTACAACATCTTAGATAAAACACCGAAAGACGATAAACTGCTGTAAGTTCAAACTGTTTTTCAATTGACAACTATCATCTATTATTTACTATCTCTATACATATTAACCCTAGATGTATTTTTCTATATATTTTTGCAGTTGGACATACTTTGCCAAGCCATTCCAACCACTCAGTCAAGCTATCCACAGTCTGAACATTATTCTCATACCCTTTGGCGCCATTGATACATCACGAATGATGCAAACTGATAATTTCGATTACCTTACATTTGCAACCGTTGGTAATCTTGTAGCACGTGAAATAGCCCATCATTTTGATAGAAATGGTGAATTTAAATAAAAAATGATACAATTGCAATTAAAAATAACAATAATTGTCAATTTTTGGAAAAGTATTTTTGAATGGAAAACTTGTTAATTGATATGTCTATGAAACTTTTAGGTTTTATTTATCGGAATGCAGCTCATGATTCCTCGCCTGTGTCCCGGAGATCTGAATATTACACATATAAAGATCATATTGATTGCCACAGAGATGATCTCTTCAAGAAGCCAATAAATATGTTATTACCAGCTTCTAATAAGCGCATTCGCTTTACGGTGAAACAATTATATTTGCTCTTCATGAATTACTGAATCTACATTGAGAATTGTATTCTCATGACTAATTTATTTCCAAACAGATTCCGCCAGAAACAGTAAACGAAAGACTGTCTGACGTCATAGGTGTGAAATTAGCCCACGATACTTTGGCTAGAATGGAATCAACTTCTTCAGAGCTTCTTCCCTGGCTAGAATTAGACATTCATAAACTTTTTTATCTGGCACATGCACAGGTTTTACATAATATTATTCTTCTTTCTCATTGAACTTTTACTATAGAGAATGGCTTCCAATTGTTACATATTTATTATTTGTTTGTTTGGTTTCTTTACACAGTTTATACTTTGCAGACGTATTGTACAAAAGAGCCACTCACGAGTTCCGCTGTTTCTCTTTATGAGAATTTTATTATGCCCAGTCGGTTGAGAATATTTGCGGCTGCTTTGAACAACGAGGACATCGGTGAACTCTGGAAATGTCGTGAGGGTTCACCAGTACTTCCAGGCTACACATGTGATATATTTCCTGATTTGGAATATCAGGATGCGCCAATTGGATCGATGTGAATTCTTGATAGAATGCAACCTCTTACCCAACAACAGTTTTAAACGCTGATATTAAGCTTCTCTTCCCCATTCTAGATACCATACTCCTCACATGTGTCATTGAGTTTTTCAGTCAACAATCAGTAGCTTGCATGAACATTTATTCTCTATTGTATTCTTCCTTTCCTGCCAAGTTGCGCGTGGTTCATATTTATCAAGTCATGGGACTAGAGAGTTTTACTTAACTAACTTCGTCATTGAAATTCGTGTTTTCATTCTTCATTATTACAATTATCTCGCTCATTTTCATTATAGTTTTTTCTTTTCACAATGAGGTTCCACAACATTTTTTTCATCATCCCGTAACTTTCCTGAAATAATTTCCATAAATTATCTTAATCAATCAAAAAAGCAATAGAAGCACATTTTTAAAGGAAAATTCGAAGTTTAGTTGACATTAAAACGGATTTTCCAATAATAAATCATTAGCGACAATGCGGCATTTAGAGTTCAAGGTAATTTCCTTTTATACAAAGAGACATGTGTGAGTATATACCATTCTCATTTATCAAACACACATTTGTCTCGCCTTAATTTATCGCAATTGGCACTGGACCAAAGACTGTATCAAAAGTTAATTATCACAGTGATCCAATTTGCAACATACCATCACACAGTATCACATTTTCTTGATCCATATCCTGCTGCATCAACGAACTGTGTTTGTCCGTCTGCAACCACAAGATAAAAAAACAAGTCGCATGCGTACGGAACAAAAACGAACACACCAAATCATTATCATTAAAAATGTTAGTTGGCAAAAGGTGACAAAAACATATTATTCCCTCTTATATTCAAACAATCGCACGCGTTGACGTACCTCGAAGTATTGATGCCAGAGAACACAGCCGTAAACACAGAGCACGGATATCAAGGATTGACAAAGTAACCAGACAATTATATTAACAGCCTGAGTACGTTCAAATAATGCGGCACCATGGCGAATACAAAGCAATGCTTCTGTCACCATAATTGCGCCATAAACCCAACATTGAGTACCAAGTCGACTGCACGATGGGTTTGTCGAATACATGTAATATTGCCTGCAAAGAATTGAGGAAATAAAATATATTTTATCGAATGTATTATGCCCGAGTTCTCATTATTTAATTGGCAAAAATGATTAATAAAAGAATTGAATTCTGCTGCTGCTCACCTAACTGATGGTGCAACAATCACACCAACAAGAACCAATCGAACAACGACAAATGGATGTGACGGTGGAAATTCATAAACGTGTTTGAGGAAAAATGTATTGAGCTCCGAAACTTGCCAGAAAATAACTAATTGACATAATGCAACGAAGCGCATGTAAGTGCAATTTGGATCAAGCCATCGCACCGACGTCCAACTAGCCGGCGTAAATTGCAACACTGCTCTTTTAAGTTTACCAGTTGTACTCTCAATATCGCGTATACTAACCCACTTATATTCTCGCATTTCCAATATCGAACATATCTTCAATCCGACCCAAATACCCAATGCGTTGCATACTAACACATCGAGAATAACAGCGTCCCACCAACATTCAATAAAATTTGGTAACAGATGTGCAAATGCCATCTCCGTCAATTCCCACATTATACTAGTTGCCCATAATAAACCGAAATGTCGTATCAAAACAGCTTTGAACGTCCATCCGAAAAAGTGGCCAAGTGCAAAAACATCAAGATGATTCCATATTTTCTCCACAGTTATGTCTGAACAGTTAACTCCGTATTCCTTATCCATATCAATATGAAATGCAGACAATTTGGGATCAACCCAAACCAAAATACTTCTAACAGTTTCATAACTTTGGAATAGCATAAACAATAATGCCATTAAGTAAAGTACACTGCAACCAAAGACAATTCGCCAAACCGCTGGATGTGGCCTCGTGAATGGTCCATTTGGAAATGTCAGCACAGATACAATAAGGAAGAAAAATATGACGCATAAGATACCTGCCCATAAGTTGTCATCGACATTGTCAGTGTCCCTGTTTGTTATCAGAAAAATAAAATAAATGAATAAATATACAGAATAGTAACACATTAGTTGATATGCAGTAAAGTGGGTTAATTCTTATTCTTTATCTCTATTTTAAGTTATGGATGATGTAATTTTTACCTGACGAAAGCAAAATAAATAACAGCACCAATTGAAATAAGGAAAAGTGTTATTGTATGCGGCCTATAGAAGAATTCAATTGAAACATCATCAACTGGTCGTTCATTTATTATTGGAAATGCATCATTTTGTAATTGTGGCTCATCATTAAACTCCATTGATCCGAAATTTTTATCAACCGGTACCTCATCTTTCTTCTTCAACCTATTTCTTAAGCAATCCGTCGATATATCTCTATTAGCCATTTCAGTGAGTCACTTGATGATTCACTCGCTATTTTCCTAAATATGTTTATGATTTTTTTAACCTTGTATTCCTCTAATAATTCCGATATTCAATCATTCATTATGAGCAGATATAGTCATTATCAACCATGCTTAGTTTAATTCAATTATATACTTTAATGATGGTCGATGAATTAATTAGCCAACAGAAAAGTGAGGTTATATTGTGCGAGAGCACACACGAGACACCTAAAACTCTACCAACTCACAAATGATTTGCGTGGTGTTCGAAAATTGCAGCGACGTTGCTGATTGGTTGTAAAATATCATCAAGCCACCTGGTGGACACATCCGGTAATAATTTCATTGATTGAACATACAAAAAAAATTACAAATCGACGATAAACGAATTCTTTCTTCAGTTACATTAACTTATCTAAACTTATTAGATATCTCTTGAAATCATTGAAAATTAAGATACAATTATAAAACAAATCATTTTTCCGTCCAACCATTAACTATCAATCATATCAGATATGATGAATATTGTTTGATAATAAACAAATGAAAATACAACTTATCATTAAAATTAGAGTTTTCAATATTGAGACACGGTATATGCAAAAAGATATACAGTAAATCTGAATGATTATAGGAGTACCGATGATTAATTAGCTCTGGCAGACAAGATGGATTTAAAAATCATCGAAACCAGTTCGAACCACTGCATCCATATTTGGATTCAAATGTCGTTTTTTTCTCTTAATTCATTCTTCTGCCTTATAGACGCACATCGTCCAACGTTGTTCTTCTTTTTTAACCGCAGTACAGCCGTGCTCATCGTCGTTGTTTTACTGCAGTATGTACACCAGCACGAAACAACCATATAATACATGAATCACCGAAGAAGAATTTGTCGCCAACGGTCTCATACAGCACACTAAGCTCATTCTATATAGCACCTATGTGCATGCTAAAATACATGTTCTACCAGAGAACGAAGAGAAACCGTAAAAAGCAAATGAGAGAAAAAAAAGTTACCCAAATCAACAACATAACCTCCTCTTTATCGACAAAACAGCCTGATTTTTCGCAAAACTGCTGCATTATAATGGAGATAATAGTACCGAGCGAACAGCTGCGACTATTACAAACAAACGGCTATTCAAAACATATGTGTGTATATATGTATTTAATATATATGCGACAAAACATATATGTATACTCTTCGCTAATATATAACATGATCTGACGTTTGAAAAATTCAAATGGGCCAATAGCGTGGCGTCATTCCAAATGCACCAATGGTATGCTTACTTAGTGCTTATGTATGTATCACACACAGATGCATTATTATACAGTGTGTTTGTATTTGTCGTGAATACTGGCTTGAAGCATGCATAAGTGTGTGTGAACTGTTTGGTCTGCTGGGCACGATGTAGAGTACTGGGTACGCCAGAATAAAAGCCGGCTGCAACTCATACAGAGGTTCAGATCACTTGGTTGATCAGTTTGTGTCGTGAGCTTTATCTACGAGTATTCATTTCGATATATACGTAAATACTGTTAGGAGAATTTCATATTGTCATTTTGATTCGTTTATCGAGGAAATCAAGTGCACGTCAATTGGATTTTCGGATTGGTTGACCATTGGAAGAAGGTATGGTGGATTTAATTTATATATAGAGACAAAGATTTGTATGGAGATCTGTGATCAGACAAAGGAACCCTGATGTGAATTATCATTGAAATTTTCACTATTAATATTTATTTGAGAAAGATATCGTTCATCGTAGAAAAATTCTACGTGAGGTTATGAATAGCAGCTAATTTCAAACGGTTATTTTATATTTGTGATCATGCGTAGTACCGCAGTGACGCTTCAACGTCCATTGGAGCGTCTGAATATTCAAAATTATTTCAAGCGTTAGTTTATTCAATTGATATCATTTTATACTTGTGGTCTATTATTTATAACCTCTTAAGATTTTATTGAACGATCTTCAAGACGGTATCAGGTCAGTGACATCCGCAGACATTTGTTCTTCTGTACAATCACATATTTATCGAGAATTAATTGCACTTCATGACTTTATAGCACCAACTTATCTTCCTTCATTGTTCCTCCTTTCTTTGTCAATATCAAAGAATCGTATGGTAGCGTCCGTTAACAATACAAAGCACATGGAGACACACACACACCACTCCCAAACGATTGTCTCATTGTTCTCAAGATTATCATCCATACATATTGGCTGATGATTAATAAAATAAATTCTATTTCAGATTCACGTTAATGGCTACCACGACAGAATCCAATATAATGATGGAGGGTAAGATATGCAGAACAAACGAAAATTAATTTAGTATAACATAAATAACAAAGTAATTTAGCGATCAATGTCATCGTTATTTATATTCATACAATTAATATTGAGACGTGTGTTCATATATGCGTAAACGAGCGAGCTGCAAATTGATGGTTCATTAAACACAACTAAAACCCGAAAAAAAAAGCGGATGGATACACTGACAGAACAATGGAGGGGCGTGCCAGGTTCAGACTGATGATCCCCAACAGTGTTCACAGAACCTGAACGGATATATATAGCAACATTGTTGATGCATGTATGTGGCATCGATGTGCCGGAAGTGTTTAAAAATTTTATTGGCCACAACAAAATCAAGAGATTGAATGTAGACATGCGAGGGCGAGCCTGCAGGAGAACAAGCAAGAATAAATGTAGAATATTATATGTGTATATGACAAACAAAAAGGATAAATCCGCTTCAGATGAGGTCAGTGAGCCCTGGGTGCGCTCTGTACAGAGTGTGTCCTCGAACTCAAGAATCCACATCGCAAGAGAGTTTTAGGTGGCAACTGCATTGAGCTAAACGTTCATTCAGTGGTTCTCAAAAATCTCGATCAGCAAACAGAACCCTTCGTAATCAATTATTCGGCATTGTTACCAATTTTTCGCCGAACTATCGTACTGGCGATTCCGAGTACTTTGATTCGACATGAGATTGATCCGCCTTCTTATCATAGAAAATGAAATGCAAGTAGTTCTCCATTGTCCAAATCCGGTGGAGAAAAATATTTCGCAATGTATTTTATAATTTTTTCTCACGGTCATTTATTATTTGTTCGTGGTTGTTGATTTATTATTTTGCATATTTTTTCCATATCATTATTAATGTTTTTTTCATTGTTGTTAATATGGAACAGTAGTGCGTTTATATCTCACTCTGATCGTGTTTGTATTCTGTTGTTGCTGAGGAACATTTGTGCATGCAGGAGGACTAAATGCGTGGGGTAACTTGATTTCAAGCCACACCATATCTGTGAGGTGTATATATCTCTACTTGATGTTAAGGCCATGTCTTTGTGTACCTTCGTATCTATATGTGTGTCCGAGTGTGTATATATCTCATCGGATCTTTTGCTGCGCAACCAAGAACAGAAAGAAACTGCCACAGCCTTTTCAAGCGTCTTCCGCGCTTCTTTGTCCATTCCTCAACGCACACTCTCTCATTCTTCCCCTCACAAAATGACGGGATATCGTTCAAGTATATATATATATATATATACTCCATTGCAACTCTCAAACTCTCTTGTTTTTTTTCCATCACTCTCCACTTTCTCAGTGGCTTTCAATTTGAAAGAAAAATTCAACCAACTCGATCGTTCTATAATTGGACATGAAACACTTTTCATTAACATTATCGATTTTTATTATAGGTAAAGAATGTTGACTAACATTCAAATTGGAGAAATTCAAAATTAAATATGTCATTATAAATTACAAGCACGTGCTTGCACCTGGTGTTTGAATTATGCGGACTACAACTTGGCAATATGAACCACAAATGGCAAATGTTCAACATCAATTCAAGTTCTGAATGAAGAGCCAGGATATCAATGTGGGTTGAAGGGAGATAATAAGATTGACACGAGAACTGTGAAGAGGACAACATCCCTCTCGGTTTTCACGGGTCGATTGAGAGGGTGTTGGATTATTTCATCACATCAAACACATACAGGAAGGGAACCAAAGACAGAGAAACACTCACATATACTGCATAATATCAGAATGTATAGATATATGTGTGGGCATTACACGTGCCTTTCGGAGAACTCCGTGAGTCGCTTTTAACATTGGAAAGGAGGAAGAGTAAAGAGCCACCCTCTTCGAGCGTACTCTCTTCTTGCGCATGAGTTGATTGGTGGATGAAAAAGAGAAAAAGCAAGAGTAAAGGAGGAAATACATCGAGGGTGGGTTGCGGCAGTGGGACGAAGAGAGAATATTGAGCGACGCCGGGCGTCGTGGCGCAACGGTTGGATCAGTCACCCTTCAGCCACCGCCCAGAGACAAGATAATTTTTACGTCTTGTGATTTATTTCACCGGCTGTAATATTTCTCTATTCAATCAACATTCATTTCGCGTTTAGACTTGCACATTTTTCCCGTTTGTGTCACAATATTTAAAAAGTTATTACACAAGTTCCATTCATCATGCTTATTGATCTTGTACGTGAATCTGTATTGCAATGCTTCTGTCACAGCTGCAAAGCGCCATTGAGCGTTGTAGGTGAGTTGTTGGGAGTAAGAGGAGGAAAAAAAGCAAATTCGGATATGAATTATGCTATAAAACGAAAGAAGATTTGCGATAATTCATACAGAAGGTGCAAAAAGATCAAGACTTCATCATTCATTTTATCACTGTATGTGACGCACTGCATTTTGTTCAATCAACTGCACTTTTATCACTTGATGCGTCAATTATCGGATGATTAATGACGGGAAAGAAAAATTGTGCATTTAGATTTTACAATTGACTGAATAAATTATAAATGCGTCAAAGAAATAATCTTTTTCAGAATGAGTAATGAACATGATAGATTGATCGGTGATTCCTTTCATAACTAATATGAAAAATAAAATGATTCTCTGCGACCATGTTCGATTGTTGAATTGTCCTTCGATAATTCAAAGTCTCATGGCTGTTTGCACGCGAATATATATTCACGTTCATATATTTTTATCCGCAGTAGCTGCACAGATCGATACACTTTGTTGGTGTATTGCATTATCCTTAGACCACCTGCAGTTCGATCAATTTTACCAAGACACCGGTCGGTTTTTGGTATGTTCCATATGAACTTTTGCCCAATTATATATGAAGAACTATCGAAGTCATGGCCAGGAGATGCGCGTTGAAACTAGGGTAAAGTGTACAAGGCTGCGAATAAAACTATCTAATTATTTCCGGTGCGATGAAATATTAAATAGAATTATGATTCCGTGAATTATTACCAGAGCTTCTGCTCTCTTTTCCCTTGTTACCATTATTAGAATAAATAGATCGACATGATTTCTCCAGGGAATACTAAAATGAAAACCGGTTGCATTACAGTCGCGTGACCAACGAAAATTCCGTTCAATTATAGTCCACTTTTTTTTTCGGTATCTAAACTCTGACGTTCATAACAGGAAGCATATTTTCCCTGCTCTTTTATTCAGTTCAGTCTATAAATGTCACGATATCAATTGATCATAAAATACCATTTCATGTATATATAGACAAGTATATAAATGTTCGTCTATAAAAGTTCTTAGTAAGGGCACGTGTTACAACGTGACGGCATATTTCAGGGATCAGGGTGCGGCTCAAGATGGCCACACCGGCACTCATTTTTTCATTGGCATGCACGTCACTTGAAACACATAAAACATTCATGTTTCAATCATTGAGCGTACATTTTCTACATTTCATTACAAAGACTCTTCAATCTTATTGTCCTTTCCATGTTTCTACGAGTTTCAAAATGACAACGTTCAATGTGTGAAAAAATCACTGAATTATGTGTTTGCATTAAAAGCTGGACAAAGGAGGGCCACTGCGCCCATGAAGAAACCAAGTGGAAAAGGAAAACCACGAACTAAACAGCCAAAGAAAGTGAAATTCATCAGTAAGTAAATAATGAATTGGAAAAAAAAAGAATGAAATGAAAAGGAATTATTGCAGCTCGCTCGATTCATTCAGTATTTAATTCGTACTTTTTTATAATTGCTTCATATTTTGTTCGAAAAATGCCAGTATATTGCTATATGTCGCTAAATTCTAATCACATTTTCACCATCTGCAAACACGCATCATTCCTGGCGCCACCACGTAAGTAAGGTGCATGACCCGGTGCTGCAGTGTCGGGGGTGGAAGTACATTAAATTATACATCGGTGTGGGAAATTACTGACGGTAAAGTCTGCTGATGGTGAAACATAGAGGAAGAGAAGTGGGGGGGAAAGTACTAACACAGATACATATCTGCAACGATAGTAGCTTGTGGAAGGGTCTCGTGTGGCCTGACTGGTCCGATAGGGCTGCGTGTGTCCGCGACACTAGACGTCGCGGCGCCTGCAGACAATTGTTCCTGTCGCCAGATCGATCTTTCTTTCTTTTTTTTTATGACTGACTCATGCACTTTGTGCACACGGCAACATCCTTCCGGGTTTATTTGTCTCATCAGTGTGGCCCTTGAGGATAAGAAGCAGAGGGGGAGATAAAATTGGAGATGAAGGGTCAAGTTGGATTAACCCCTTGGGTTTTCTCCGGAAAAAGTCTTGGATGATTTTATGATCGCTTTAAAAAAAATAATTATCAGCTGAATATTTACGGTATTTCTTTTTTTATTTCGATTCTCTTTAGCTACTGAAATCCGATGCCAGGAGAAATCTAAGGGTGGATTGTGTTACGAGGTGATTCTGGCTGAACCAACGGGTACTAAACGTGCTCCATCACCGCCCCAACCCTCACCAACTCAACAAACAACTATTGAAGATAAGCTTAAAGCTGCTGAGGAGCGGAGATTATCATTGGAAGCACACAAACTTGCTTCTCTCGCCGCTAAATTGAGCAAAATAGAAGAGACTGCACGCAAGAAGGATGAACTTAGTTCAGCATTCATGGTTGCTACTCGCGAATCTCTTGACGCGAAAATGAACAATACAGAGGAGAAGAGAGAAGCCCACATCAATGAGCTGAAGAATAAACTCAAGGAGCATGTGAGTCTATTCTGGCAATCTCGTAATTTCTCTTCGCCTTTGTTCGGAGAGTTATTTTTAGTAAAATGGAGAAATCGTTTTTTATATTTCTTTCTAATTCTCCTACTTGGAATTTCTGCAGTTGGAGAGTGTTGAGAAAACACGTCTGAATCTTGAACAGCAAACCAAAGAGGTGCGCGCTGCTGTTGAAGAGAAACTCAAGACGGCTGCGGCACAACGAGATGAGAACATAAAAAAAATGTTGGATCGTCTCAAGGAACATGTTAGTGTCGTGTTTCATTTCATATCACCCATTCTACGGATCGGATGAGCTAATTTTTCAATGATATGAGCTAATTCGTTCAATTTTTCTCAATAGGAAGACCAAGTCATTCGAGTACGTCAAGGAATGACTGAACGTGTTCAACAATTGGAATCGCAAATCCAGGGAAAACTGGATCAGGCACGAGAACGCCGAGAAAGTATGGAACGGGAACAGAAAGAAAAGCTTCGCAATCATGTAAGATCAGTTTCTCCAATTATTTGTCATTAACATGCTATCATGAATATATGCATGCAACTCTTAACGATGAAATGAAACTAATACAACTCCGATTATGATAAAATCGCTCAGAATACGGTGAAGATAGCGAGAGTTCGTGAAACAGCTGACGTTATTGCTCTGAAGGATCTCGAAGCAAAAAAACGTGAGATTGATATGAAAGTCACCATTGCAGAAGAGAATCGACAACGCGAAATTCAACGTCGTCTTCAAGCTCTTCGTCAACTTGTAAATTTGCATTAAATCAGTCATCGCATTTGTTGTTTCACTTTTATTTGTTTGCAGATTAGTGTTGATACTTCTACTCATTTAGACAAAGGCACCCTTCTAGTTCTTATAATTTATTCATCGCGCACAAAATCATGTTGATATTTTTCATAGATAATTTTTCTTAGTTCTTTCGTTTTTATTCCATGTTTTAGCTTTTGATCTGCGACCGATCTTCATATTTTTCTACCATAACTAACATATTCTGATTTGCATTGTAGGAGAGGCGTGCTGAAATGGTCAGACAAAACAAAGCGGCCCGTGCCGATCAAGAAGGAAGAGAAGAGGAGGACAGTGCCTTACCAGTTAATATCGAAACTGCCAGCTCTGGTTAAATGCACTTTAGGAAAACAAAAAAAAATAAAAAAAACCATCATATGATCCCTCTCCAATGTGAGTCAGTTAACTTCAATTATTGTTGAAAATGGCGGAAGAATTTTGAGGATCAAAAATATCAACCGATACGGTGGATCCGATGTGTGAGAAAAACGAACCAGCGAATCAATATAGAGAAAAAATAACGGGGAGTAATATTAAATCCCCATATGGGTCTTTACTGCCAATGACTTGTGAGCTTAATTTTGCTTCGTGCCATTTTTCGCTCGACTCACGTGTTGGGATTATTCAATCTCATAAGTCAGCGAATCGTTACAATCATCTCGATAAGCAATGCAGCGATGCGATAGAGCAAATAATAAGTAAAAATGTTGGAACGGTGAAAGAAAACAAATTAAGCGAAACAAAAGTGAAGTATCTGCTAAGAAAAAATTTGAAAGCTCTTGCCCAACTAAGCTCATAATCTTGTCGATACTGGTTTTAATGGAAGAGAAGAGAAAGAACAGGAACAATATAGAAATAATGAATATATGTATAAATATATAAAATTGCGATATTTTGAAGTTGTTCACAAGAATTCGAATAATGGATTGGTACAAAATTCAATGAGACTATTCCAAATAGTAATTTTATCTTTTTGATTTATCTTTGTGCCTATAACGAATGCGCTGTGCTCTTTTTCTATTATTTCATTATTAATTTGCTTTTCAAAATATCGTCATGCGGGAAAGGAATAACGAGTAAAAAGTGTTCTACGTATTGATGAGATTGGATGATTTTTGAAACGGTTCTATCGCGCTTGATTATCATTATTGGCGTATCAGTACAACAGCGAACGCTCGATGCGTATCGAATAGAGGGCGAGAAGAAAAAGTTGGAAAAAAAAAGAATAAAACACTAAAATTAATATTAACAAAAAAAAGGTTAACATATTTTATGCTTATGACATTGTTTTTCATCAATTTTATATATGGAAATACAATACTATTAACCGATGTTGATATGTTAGCTTCAAAGGCAAAAAGAATTTTACGTAATGAACATGTAACCCAGTGACTTGCAGCTGATTATTGCGGAAATTATTTGTGGAATATTGTAATAATAATATAATGATAAATATCAATCAGCCATTTTTCAATTCTTTCATATATATAATTGTCGCCCGTCTACTGCAAGACTCAATTCATGTTTGATATTATTATAAGAATAATTAACCAGTTATTGTCGCTAATGAAAGAAAAGATGAAAAACTAGTGCGAAAAGCTTCTGTGACATTGTACGTATACAAATATTTTATGCGTCAATGTAACGATATGTGTAAACGTACAGATTTATGAACAGAAAAAGAGGAAAAACGATTACTGAATATAATGTATTAGTGCTTTATACAGTTTATACTAAGCTTGGAGGAGAAAATTTGGAAAAAAAAATCATTTTGTACTCAGCAATTATTGCAACATCACCACGCTAAAAATGAAACGAGAGCATTGAAAAAATATTGTAGTCTATTGATTAATTAAATATAAACAATACTGATGCTTCTGTGATGGATTCACAATATGTCTCGAGAAAATATAAAGTGAAAAACAATTTTCAATGAAAATTTGTCAAATGAGCAATTTGTGATTGTACGCGCTCAAAAATGATACACGAAAATAAAAATGTCGAGACAGTTGTCGCCCCTGAAATTGATGAATGGAGAATTCGCACAATATATTTAAGCAGCTTTATTACAAATAAATGAGTTATTTCCCCATTCAAGATATTAATTTCACCAGTCATTCACAATTAAAGTTCTTTTGAAAAACTTTTCCAAATATTTGTACTCGTCGAAGCCAACCATCCGCAGGAATGTCGATAATGGCTGGTAAGCAGTCGGTAACGAGAATTGGCGCGAAAAATTCAAATTGGAATGGCACATTTCCGAAGTACATTTTACTTATAAAAAGACGTCCTCAGAAAATTTCCCTGGGAATGTCATAAAAATAGAGTAACCACAAACCAATAAATAACCAATTCAATAGTATCAAATTGTTATACATGTCAAATGGATCTTACAAAACAGATGTCTTTTGGAGTAACTTAACCTGCGCCATGAGATGACGTCAGTCGACATAATGGCCGCGAGCCAAAGACTGAAACGACGAATCAGATCTTTACCATATAACTACAGAATACACGGCAAACGGCAGCCATACTTTGGAATAATAATGCGTAACAAGTGTATATATTTCATTAATAATCGTAATAAAGTTTATGAATAATGTTGTTGAAGGGCCGCCACATTGATAAAAAAAGTCGGAGACATCATGCGAAAAATTCGAAGGTCGCAGCCGGTAAGTCAAATAACTTCTATCATTCGTGTGTATATATGCTAGATTTATTATTGCATGAGGGGAATATTCACATTGGTTCGTCTGGCAGACGAAGAGATAGCCCTGGTGACGATAATTCCATCTCAAAACACACTCAAATATAGATATAAGAAATAATTTTATATATGAGATATCTGTTAATAATCCCTTTTCCAATCAAATATATATCATGAATTGAATATAATAAATTTCGGGCTATTTCATAACCCCAAAGAAATATTTATCAAACAAATATATCGAAATTATAACCTGGGAATCAATTTATATTTGAAGTAAATCAACCAAATAGTCTCAAACGATGCGAAAACGATGCCAGATGTGTGTATGTATTCGAGATGTGAGTGATTGTGTTTTGATATCTTCTTTTTTCTCAAATGTTAATTGCTGTTTCATTTTTTTGATTAATGGTCGTATAATTGCCGATGACGATGAATGAATTTTTCATACGAAACGATTAATTGTATACACACATGGATTCAATTGGGATGTATGCCATGAGATAATAAATTTATCCAAGAGTATATTTGTACACATATATACTTTTGTGTGGGTAAGAACATCTTGAGATCTATTTTGAGGTTAGTTGCGCGCCACAAAAGTATTATGAATGTGCGTTTCGCAACACACACCATCTCGAAGCATATATATATATATTGTAAATAGTAAATATTTATTCAGGTGTTTATTTTGTGATATTGGGTATTCAAGATTTCAATATTTGGCAGAAGTGAGTTTTTGGGTGTGAATGCATTCATGTTCGCTGTTGGGATGGAATTGAGTATGTGAAGTACGTCAACGTACTCAACAATACGAACGTTTAATTATAACAATTAATGTAGTATCATACAGTACTGACCACAATTCTTTTAACGAGTGTGTAAGTGAGATCACACTGATTCCCCGAAAACATCGTTTGGTTTGTATCACACATTACTCCGAAATTAAAAACATAATGAGCGTACAAACAAAAAAATGACGATGCAACAAATTAATCAATTGTTTCTCTGTTTTTTTCGTTATTCCGTGGGATCACACGCCGAAGCAATGATCGATCTGAACTTCGATCCGCAACGTTCAAGCTTTCTTATTAACATCATTATTGTGTGTGTGAGTGTGTGATATCACCATTGGCATTTGTTAATTTAAAACTTTTTTTTTCCTCATTTATATACAACAAAGAGTCACGATCATCTTGATCTCATTCAAGTTGATCGTGTCAAGTTTTATTATTCTTGATTTTTAATTCTCTGTTGTAGATTTTTTCTCTGACTTCCCAATTCCACGTTGTTATCAGTTATCAGTGTCTGTTTTGTGCGTGCAAGCTATAAATTACGACTGCATAATACACTGTAACATTTATAATTATCCAATGTCTGCTATTTATTCACATTCTCATTTTTTCTTTCGTTTTCTAATTTCTATTCTGTAATCATCGATTATGCGAATAATCAGTTTGTAATTTGCTTCCACGGGGCTTCCACACTATTTCGAAAATTAAATGCTCGATTTTAATCATGTGCTTATCTAGCAAATCCACACCCACCAGCTAATCGACTAGATTCATCAGTTGTCATGACGATAAGGACGCTCATCGATTTTCATCGTCAACTGATACACGTGTGCATTTTTATGCTATCGATTTTTCATTTTACATTTCAACATTACTATTTTGAACGCAATGCGTTCATCAGTCAGTTCGAAAGCGGATCCATCTGTTGGAAAATGTTTCTGTGGAATACTCAATCAACAAAGATGGAGAGCATAATTGATGACAAATTTTGATATAACTCTTGCGTTATGGATAAAAGTGAAGGCTTATTTGATAAAAACCAACAATAAATTCATCGCTTCGACTATGAATTGAATATTACGACAATCACATCTGTGATCAGCCACGAAGAAGAAATGATCAGCGTCTTTCCAAGCAGTAACCTCAAAAATTCTCGTACTGGGACCATGCTCTATCTGAATCATATCACCAAATGTGAACATACAAATGAAAATGTTGCATTATATAACAGCGTACCTACTTATCAACATTATCACGATTAAAAATTATTCATTCACATCATATCTAACGGATAAGCCTCTATACACCCATGAAATGATGGCTTTACGTGTTCGAGCAACACCAATCGTACATCTACATCATCATACGTTCTATTTTTTTCTATTCATCGCTCGTTCAATCTGCACTGAATTTATTGATAGAGCAATGAAATGCGACAAAATAAATACGCGTGAATGAGCGTCGATGAGATAGATATGTATAACAGTAGCATTTGCATATGTTGGGGATCATTTATGTTATGTCTCAAGGCCTCAGCAATATAGAACCAATCATTGTCAATCTACAAGACAATTCTCATTGCTTCCATCCCCCAGGTTCTTCTACTTCTTCCTTTTCATCTTCTGATTCTTCAAATGCTCAACAACAATCATGGCAGTTTTGTATGGTGTCTTTGTTTACATTTAATTTATGAACATCACACTTGATATGTTTCTATGATTCATCATGAATATTTGGCGCCGTCAATCTTATGTTTTATCCAATTGATTCTCTTCCCTCGTAGTCAATCGATAAAATTATGTAACAATACTCATACGGATCTTTGATATTATTCAGATCTACCAATAGCGATGTGATAATTCCATTTCTCAATTCGTCCACTGGATTTTCCTAGTTGAGGGATGATACTGGAAGACAATGTCTAATTCATTTTCCTGGCTGTTGTGATTTGTTTGAGACATGACTCGTGTAAATGTTGACAAATATTGTGACAAATAATTTGACGTTGTTTGATTCTTTGTGCTGATGTTCTCTATTTTTGTGTTGCTTGTGTTGAATTATTCTTGTGTAGTTGGTCCTTAGAACATTCCAAGTCCAAAGTCCACAATCAGAGCCTTTATGAGATTTTGTCCAGCGACATATTAAAGTTGATCGATGTATGAGCAAATATTGCTCGTGATATATACATAATTACTAGTTTTCTCATACTCAGTTACGGTCTCTGTGTATTCTAACCACTTATCTGAGGGAGAAACTTTCCATTTTCGCACCAATGCCAAAGCAAGTGATTGCCTTCAAGAGAATATTCATTGTATTGATATAAATAAATACAGTTGCACACTCATCACCAAAAATGAACGATTACAAATAATCAATAATTGTATTGTCTCAATGGTTTATTATTTGTTTGATTTTTCATTCGTTCGTTGTTATGATTGTAGTTCATTATCAACAGAAAACAATGTCGTGATTGTCGATTGTTGAACACTTTTTTCTCAATTGCAATAAACGACATTCTCATTTTGTGTTTTCATTCTTTCTTTTTCCATATCAATGACAATATTTTCACATGGTAAACGGGATCACGGACTGACTTCGATGATAATTTGACACATGTGCGTTGATATTTTCATTTTATATTTAGTCATTCGCTTTTTGACGTCATTGCAATTGTATCAATAGAACTTTTTGTAAAAAAGAAAGAATTTGTATTATATCGTTTCCTATTGAGTGAATACACACGTGAAGTTAATCGAAGCTTATCAAAGACTATGAAGAGAAATATAATGATGAAATAAAAGATGTTTGTGCGATAAAGTAAAAAATATGTTGGACAATTTTTTTTTCTTCGCTCATAATGTGTGAAGTACGTTGCTGTTTGTTTGAGTTTGGATATTCTCTTGAAACCAACGACGACGTTAAATAAACACAGCCAATTGTTTACCAGTATAAAATGGTTCTCAACCTATTATAATTACAATTATTGTTGAATTATATTACAAGTGTATAATCAAGATAACAATCGTGATTTTTATCAGAATGATCAAATGAAATATTCGAACATACTGACACACCATTTATTTATCTGATACAACAAATAACCAGATGTAAATAACTCAACGTTAATCTTTGAAAATTATTCTATTTATTCGTATAAATCATGGATTATCCGTCATTCACAGTTGAGAATTTTATCCGATTATTTAATCCCTTTTGTTTATTTTCATTTTGAGATATATCCAATAAATTGTTCTGTGTTGAGAACTGCTGTGATAGTAGGACATCTACCTGTTGATAATTCTTGCAGAGAAAAAAAATTCATCCGTTTACACACGCAGCTGAGTATCAGAAGTTCATATCATTCTACCAACTCTATAATCTTCTCTGCATCATATTTTTCTTGCTAGAGCTCGAACATGAAATTACGTCTGCGCAGTTGTATCCAATGCAGAAGTTATTTCCAAACTTCACGATGCATTTCAAATAAATAAATAAACAAATATTAATAATTCGATATGTATTTAATTACGTATTACCTTGAGGTGTCATCATGATAATACCACGTTGCTCGTCGGCAATTTCAGGTAGCATCTATTCAAGTTTACACAAGCCTTTGCAAATAGACGAGGTCATGGCTCGCCTCAACTTTATCAACAGACAGACACATTTTCCCGCACTGGCCAATGAATATAATAATTGATTTTTTTTAACATCCACATCGATCCACTCTTTATTCTTTCAATTTTCTCTTACTTATTTGTACAATTAACAAATACAAACACACTTCTGTTTTGATAACAATTTGAATTAATTTACATCATGTGAATTATATCAACTATAGACATCAATAATATATCCGTTGATAGCACATTTGTCCTTGAATTTTAATCCGGCTTTTGTTATTTTCACAGTTGAATTAATTCAAAAACCTTCTTCATACACATGCGACTAAACTTTTATTTTCACCTTCTCGCGAAATTTTTCTTTTTTTTTTTTCATTCAATTCATCCACATGAACATCGTTTCCTCTAGGTCTTTTTTTTTCCATCGGTTTTTTCTTTCATTTCGTTTTTTGTTCACAGACAATGACGTTCAAATAGTCCATAATAGCAGTGATAAATAAGCAGGCCGGGTCATTGTCCAGTCGCAGACGATGAGATTTGTGTTAAACGAGATGTGCGACACTCGCACTTTCTCTTTCTCTCTTCAACTCTCCCTCGTTCTTGCTCTTTCATCGTCTTCATTCGTCTCGTAAATGTTTCTCTCTGCAATTTGTTAGGCTAAATGTTGTGATGTGTCAATAGGTGCTGTGGAGGCGTGAAAATGCACATGACATACAGACATATATTTACATATAAATAAATATATGAAGAGTTTATTACTTAAAATGTTGTGAATATTTTTATAAACACAAATATCAAATGTATTACAAAGTGAGCTCGAGTAAATATTCAATAAGTTCAATTCACACAGTCATTGGACTCAAGTTAAAGTGCTCAATAGAGAGTGGTAATCAAATCAATTTGATATGAGTTGTTGCAATATTTAACGATGCTATTTTGTTATTTGTTTTATAATAAAATTATTCTGTGGTGTTTTATTTATTTATTCGTTTTTCTCGAAGTTACGTTAATTATTCACAGTCACGATTGGATATCGCGTTTGTTTTAGTGCACAAACCGGCTTGAAAGACAAGTTCACCGTGTACACTGTTGTTTGATGGTGATCTCCCTCACTTTCCAATCGTTCAGTAGACTCTTTCTTTATGTTTATTATAAAAATATGTAAAATTGTATCAACATTAAGGCGAGCATGTTGGAGATTTAATTGAATTTCTAGTGTGATAATTCTTTTGGTTACTTTTTTTTCTTTTCATCGTTCTCTATTTTTTCTTTTGTTCATCATATACATCATTGGATTCAGATCGATCTTAATTATTTATTTATATAGAGTGGTTAGTTCTGTATTTTAGGAAACATGAGAAATTAATATGCAGATATTAGAAAATAATCGGATTCGATTAAATGCTTTATTTATTAGTTCTGGTATTTTTCTTGGATTTCTGTTATTTTTTTTTTTTTTTATCTCTCCGATGACTTGTCAGATTTATGTTAGTGTGAATCATTTGTATACAGAATGGATTATTTATTCCTTTAAAAAAAGTAAGTAATGCAGAAATTAATGAACCATCGAGATTTAATCAAACTGTTTATTAATTATTGAATTCTTGGTGAATGTTTTGAATTCAGAATAATTTCAACTATCTCACCACTAATTGAATTGTATTTTTTTTTATGTTGAATCAATGAAAATAAAAAATTTTCCAAGATTTCATCAAATGTTTCTACAAATCATGAGCTCAGCAATTGTTGTTACTATTTTTGGCTTTGTATTCGTGAATTTAGTATGAGCTGAGGAGCTTTTTTGCAGACGAAATTATTATTTATCAAATCTTATGCGTGCAAAATTAAATATTTACATGGGCATATGTGTGTTGGTCATCGCTTGACTACTGTGTGATTATGAATGCAATGTTTTATATACACAGGTAGAAAATACACAAATACATATAAATGAATATATGAAGAGTGTAAATGTATATGTGGGATACACAGAAAACTGTTCTTCTGTCATTGACGTCATCGGCGAACCGGTTGCGGGGTCTTGGGGAAGTGGATTCTCTCCACAATCTGATGCCACCACCAAATACTCATGCGCGCCATTAAATGTGAAAACCTGAAACACGTTACGACCTTGCATTGCGCGTATGTGGAACGTCGCGAAGAGTAAAAACAAAAAGTTGTGACTGAGTTAAAGAGAGGGAGTGGTGGACAAGTTTGGGTGGCTTTTTAGTATATGAATTTATATACTTTTTATATTTTTGTGTGAATTGCCATCTTTACAAGGTGAATTACTCTGTTGCCACATATTAAACGTTGCATATGTCATTGAATAAATTAGAAGAAAAAATTTATATAAATTTGTGGTGTATTAAACAATTTTTTTTCTTTTTCTTGCAAAGTGCATGAGAAAGAATTTGTTATTTTTTTGTTACTGAATTTTATCTCATAATTCAATCGCTACATTCAGTTTATATGATTATTTATTCTTTCATTTTTCTCCGTATGCTTCTTATGTGTAATTATTTATTCATTGATTTTGTCCGTATATATAATCGAAAGAGTCAACGCGGGAATTCCAGTGCTGGTTTCCTGCAATTAGTTACTTTGTAGTCATATTGCGGTTATTATACATGAATCAAAGGATATTCAAAGTCAAGACGATGATTGTGAAAAAAATTATTAACAATTCAATAGAAATAATTTATCGAAGAATTTTGTTCGATGTTATTATTTAGAGTTGGGTTATTGATGTTGTTGTTTCTGTTTTCAATTTATTGTTCATAATATTTTGTATCATTTGCTTCTGTGTATGGTTCACGGGACGTTACACATCTGACGTAAGAATTGACAGTAAAAATTATGTTGAGTTACCTCTACGGTAATTGATCTGTAGAACTTGCGATTATCTAATATCATTGGTCATTTCAATCGGAAAACTAATTTTATATATTTTTACGAATTGGTATAAATTTTTTTTTTTTATTGTCAAACAAGTACTGCGTATCGTTTCACTCAATATCACTCACAATAAATAAATTCATTTAATTTAGATTAATTTTCACATTGTAAAATTAAATTATTTTGTTTGTCATTAACACAAATGTCCTTGACTGTAGTTGAAATAAATTGACAAAAGAGTTAATGAAATATTAAAATACAAAGAAAGTCAAATGAAATTCAACAAATGAATTTTTTTTTTTTTTTTCATTATTGCACGGTGAATTTTTTTTATTTCAGTTATAAAAATTATTATCTTGCAATAATAATTGCAAACAAAAAATACAGTTGGTGTATTAGAAATTGCTTTCACCCTATCTCTATTACTCATACTCTCGTCGAGTGTTTGCCAATGACGGATGATTAATTACAGAACGCACGCGTTCACATACTGATCATCAATTTATTTATATCTTTCTTGTATGTAGAGTGGAAGAAAGACGGAATGAAATGTAAATAGAGAGAGAGAGGAAGAGAGAGATGATGATGAAGAAGGGTGAGGTGAAATAAAAAAGGGGAGCAATAAAGAATATACAGTCGGTACAAAGGAGAAATCAGCCACGTAATTTGACGGCACATCCGGCGCGAAGTCGGCCCGATTAGAATATCGCAGAGTCGTCGGGGTCGTGAGGTTGGCGATCGTCTTACATGAAACAATATTTCTATCAATATAAATAAACAAATGAATATTTATGTATTGTTTTTTTATTTTTTTACTCATTCTATTTTCATTATTGACAATTAGTTATTCCACTTTTGTGCACAATTTATTTTTCTCTATATTAAATTTATTTGTTCTATTTACAATTTTGTATTATTCATTGTTTATTTTCGATTCTGTTTCGTTGTGATTTGATGTGATGAGATGAATGACTTTTATTTTGATGAGAGCACGAATGATAATTGGATGATGAATTATTTAATTGGTAGACGAATGAATGAATTTTTCATATCATTGTTGGTGTATCGTTTATTTTTCATCGAATTATAAACGAACATTTTCAATTATTTTTATTTTATTTCTCTCAAACAGGATTGTAAACGCATTTGAATGACAAAGTAGCCCAGCTATTAAATGGCTTTTCTTTTATTTCTTTTCTCTCCTTTTTTTTTTTCTTTTGTTTTTTTTTCTTTCTAGGTTAAACTGTCACAAACTCTGAGGAATATTCCGTTGGTAAATAATCTCTCAAGCCTCATCAAGTGCAATTTTCTCGGTTATTATCGATGAATTAATTAATGCCAGGGAGAGAGAAGAAAGGGCGAGTCTTTAAAAATACTCACACATTGTTCTCTGATAAGAATTGAATAAATTGGTTCATTGTTTGTTATTAAATAATTGCCAATATTATACGTACATTTATTTATTTATTCAAATTTATCCATACGATTCACTTTGTTTAGTGATTATTGGGTTTATAGATTTTTGTTTGAGATTTTTTTATCGTATTCCCAAAAAAAAAAGAGGTAAAAAAAATTTTGAACTCAATTAGCGCTATAAATTTCTTTGGTATTTGCGTCAACGTCATTTGTGATGTATGCTTGACGATTATTTTTAATCATCACCTCATTTCACCAGGTTTCGTCGTTATTTACATATATGACAGTACAAACTTTGTTGCCATGAACAATTAATTTGATATTTATCAAAATCGCGTGATTTGATGATAAAAATTTTGGAATTTCGTGTCAAAACAACGAAATCGTTATGACAACGACAGATGATTATTAAATTTTTTGGTTTTTATTGTATTTTATTGAGGTACTGTTGAATTATTATTCGTGTATAATTCAGTCAAAGTTAAACACATAAAATGAAATTCGTGTATGATGATAGGATGATATCAATATAATTCAAATCTTGTACAAAGAATCACAAGGTGAGAATTTAATTGATATTAAATGATATATCTGACATATAAATTTTATTTCTATCGTGAAATATAAAAGAATTTATTAAATACAATCTGGATTGTTATCATGTGAAGTTGTATTATTTATACTCAGCAAATAATTGTTATTTGAGCATTGCGTTCATGATTGGATAGACTATTAAACAATTTTTTAAATTCCACGTGTTATATGAAAGAAAAAAAAAAAATTTATTCACAAACTCACAAGTTTCTTCATGTTCAAATAATATCACATTAACACAACTTAACTTGTCGTTATTTTTTTCAAATTAAAAAATTCTTAGACACTGTGAGTGCAACAATAAAACTGTAGAATTAATCTGTCTAAATACGAGTTCGACGTTCTGTTATCAATGATTAATAAGATAAATCGCGATTAAATTTTAATGTATGTGTTTCATCTGAATATAAATGTTAAATCTTTATACGATACTCGTTATATGAATAATAATTATGAACAAATTGTTTATTATTACCATGTGTGATCTGCATAGTTGAATACTATTCATGAGATTGAGTACAATAAGTCAGAGTGATTAAATGTAGTGGCTGATACTTTTGAATAAAAGTGAAAAGTCGATAGGAATGTCGATGTAAAATTTTAGAGAGAAAAAAAAAACAAAATAATAGATGTATATGTAATAATTATATCTTCATATCAATGAAGCTTTGTTGATAGTGAGCGAGCGTCACTGTAATGCAAGCGAACGTTTTAACTTGCCGATAAGTAGTGGGGGACTTGTTTACTCGTTATTGCCTGTACTGTACCCTGACATCGACGATACCAATCCAGCAGTTGGCTTCGTACCGTCTGTCTGTAATCGTCACAGTCTAAAAATGTTCTCTTGGTTGAAAGATCATTTACAAAAATTCGCCACAATTTTGTAATATTATTTATTATTAATTCACACTGGAAAAGTGTAGTAAAATTTTATTGTTAGTTTTTCTGTTTTATATTTCAATCAATTGAAAATCAATCGGGGAGATCTAATTTGTATCAATTAATATTGATTATTGAATTGATAGAATAAATATTGTAATGGACTCGACAGTGTGATGGCGAGGTTACGTTCCATTCAATTATTTAACGTGAATTATTGTGGACAGTGGACTTTTTTAAAGCGTCGAAGGACCCGCCTACGTTTATGAAATTAAAATATCAATTTGTTTAATAATTTATTGCATTTACTCGTCATTGATATTATTGTTGTGTCAGCTGATTTTTTTTTTATTGAAATTAAAAAATTGGCTTGTGATTGTGTTGACACAGGAGCAAAGAGAAAGAGCTCAAGAACAAATATAATAGTGTGACGGAATTTGATTAATGAAAATTGACATTGTATCTTTGAATGGCACCTGATTTTGAAAAGAAGAGAGAACCCAGGCGGTTTGCTGGTCATATTGGACGCATTGGTAATCTCTCAACAAGTGAAGTTAAACAAGGAATGATTCTACTACGATGTCCCAGTAATCCATTTACGGATTTTTATCGCCACCATGGTAAATGAAAAAACAAAAATTATGATTGAACATTTTTTTCTGCTACAACTATTGTGAATGTAAATTGTAAAGTTGATTGACTGCATATAAGGACACATGTCGTTTGAATCGAAGAGAAAATGTAATAATTTAATATTCAATTGTTTAATAGGATAGATAATTCATTGGAAAAAGTGTTGAATGTTTTCAATTTATTTATATGTAAGAATTATTTGATGTTAATGTTATTTCTACGAGTCATTTGTCGATAGTGTTCTCTCATGAGGGTAATTGACGTTGGAACTAATTAATTAGCACATCAAACAGAAATGCAATTTAATTAAACTGACAATGCATGGAATCAGTCGTTCTTAGAATGAAGTCCAGTTTCAATTTTATATTTTTATTTCTTCATTTGTAGTAATTATAGTATCCAACAGACTTCATCATTAAGTGTTGAATTAAAGTCAAACATTTTTCAAACAAATATATAATAATTGTTACTTATATCATTAATCATTAAATTTCTCGACAGCGTTGATGACAGAATTATTTATCAACTGATAACAATCACGTGAGAGTTGTTGGATACCACCAACATTACACTCAATGAGCTGTTTCACAGTCACTTGAGTTTAGATCAATTTTTAAATATTTTATGTCTGTATAAAATATGTATGTGTGAGTGTTTGATTATGTTAGTTGAAGAACAAATGCGACCAATGTCCGAAAGAGTTGGCATTCATTACGTGTCTGGCGTTTGTCTATTCGATTACGTCTGATCGTGTATCGATCGATGCATGTTGTCATGCAGCAACTGGAATATATAAAAGAGACCAGAGTATTTCATCATTTTATTTTACTATTTTATTTGAGATAATATTTAATTGATGAAGGACAATAAAAAAAAAGGAACAAACAACAATTAAATAAAAATGAGTGTAAAAAGTTGATTCATGACAATTTTTATCATTGATTGAACGCAGATCATAATTATTGCATCTTATCATTTATAAATATCTTTTAAAAAATTGCAATACATGAATTCTACTGATGTTTCATAAAATATCTATCAATTTTATATCAAAATTATTTTTTCCTCATCCAAGAAGGCTATCAGAATGTCAATGAAAACATAATGTAACACATTGGTGAGAACTGAATGAGAGAAAATAGCGATATTAATATCTCAACATGACGAAAAGCAAATTACTCATTGAAATAGTGAAAAACGAACATTCTTATGGATAAAGTAAAATAATAGTGAGTGTACAATAGCTATACAATGTCATTCTATCTCTGAGCTATCAGAGTGTCATCGCACATGGTATTTGTCGTGCAATAATAACGATGTCTATCGATTCAGTTATCGAGAATTCCACTTGAACCAGAGGTGCTTCAAATGACAGAGCAAACGATGTGGGAATAGGTATAAGACAGGATAAGGATGTTGTATAATGTCGAAAGAACGCAGTAAATGCTGTTAAAAGCATTGTCCATCATAGATAATTGTCAAACGAATTGATAGGACAAGCGTAATGTAGAAATTCAATTTCCAAACTGTCTTCATTTACAATCATATGCGATTACTCAATACTGAACTATGAACACCCATTATGTTTAATGGCTTCTGTCGTGACAGTGGATGTCTAAATTGAAGAACAAAAACAAAATTAAGTTCAATAGCCAAACATTTGAATATTTTTATTCTTTGAATATTGATAAGTTTTGGTCATTGCGAATTGTTGAAACAAAGCTGGACGAACCAATTGTTGTTATTTATACAAGTTAATTGCCAATGTTCTTCATCATTTGTACTGGTTCAATTCATACACCCACGTTTTCAATGAATAGATTCGGGGGAGTGTTGTTAAATGATGTGAATACTCATCAGGGACATTTGCGTGATTGCTAACTTTATCATCGTTTAACATGTTTTTTTGCACGATGTGTAATTATCTACTGAGGGACGATGGACTTTCTATTGACAGAAGCCCTCTAACTCCATTTATTTCTTCTCTCTGATGTATATACACTTTCTTATACGTCCATTTCATTAAATATCTGTATATACATTATCAAGGTCTTGTTGATTTTTTTTTCTTCAGGTCGACATATTTTTATTTTCGTTTGAATTATTATTATGCAGTGAATTGAACTGTAGCAATTGAAAAATGGTGTGGAATTTAGGATAGTGTACCAGAAAATTTTAATTCTCAAGGTTGTAACGTTGAATGTCATTAGTTTCTAGTCTGATGCATCTTCCCCTTGTTGCGCTCATCCTTAATTTAGTTCTGCTTCATTCTGAATTTTTTTTACCGTAGCTTTTCATTCTGTCATGGTGATTTCGTTCGTTGAAGTATGAAAAGTTATTCATAGTTTTATGAACATTGTAAATATTGATATGGAAAATTACTCGACAGTGGAATATTAATTGTGAGACTGTGAATGTTGGTGCATTGATTTGATGTCATTCGCATTTTTCTTGCAGGTCACACTGGTGGTGGAACATCGTCGACGGCAACGTCCCCACATACGAGAAGTACATTAGCAGCGACCAGCAATCGTCAGCCAACATCACGTAGATTTGGCCAGCAGCATCGACAATTGCGTCAACAAAATCCAACGCACCAACCACAAACACCACAACAATCACCAGCGCGTATTCCATTATCATCGCTTGGTGCTGGCGGTTTGGCAGTCCGAAAATCTGATGAACTCGGTGCAAATTCAACACAGGAAGTTTGTGATAATTCGAACGATTCTGGCCTTGGCTTTGAAGAGAGGCAGCAGCATCTCACCAATAACACCTCGGTAAAAATTATTTTCGGTTTCAACAAACGGGTCTACAAATATGTTCATATAGTCTGTTATTTCTGTTTCATATCCATTTTCAAATCGATTCACCTCCAAATTACGATCACTATTCATTGAATCGTCCCATAAAACTGATAAGAGAATTGAAAAAATTGAAAAGAAAAATATTAGATGGAATAATATATCGAGAAAATGGGAACAAATATACATGGAATAGTTGAAAGGCTGTTGAACTCGTTCAGCCATTCTATAGATTATTTTTCATTCCCCCTAATCCTTCATTCGATGTAGTTAAATTGATGCCGAAACAACCGCTCAAATCCATCAATTAATTCAATTTTTTGTACACAGGCGTGGAACAACGGAGCAGTTGGTGAGGAGGACACCAAGAGACGAAAAATGGACATTAAACTTGAATCCGAGGATGCGAATTTCGCATTCCCCGAAGTATCCCGGAGCGCGTCATCAACTGGTGATGTCAAAATAGCCACAAGAAATAGCACAGCAACCAATGGTATCGTGCCACCTCGAAATGGTAGTAGTAGTACCACTGTTGTCAATCGAGTTGTTGGTGTAACACGTCCACGTGCAACAATGGTTTATGGGAAGAGGCCGCCGCCTGTTCATCAAGGTCCCATCACCCTTACATCGCAACTCAGTACGTGTCTGCCTTGCGATCTTCATAATGGAATCGTAATTTTTCTATTATTCATTAAATTCCTATTTATATATGTTTCAATATTTCTTCATCTCTTCTACTATGCCTATTAATTTTTTATTCAATCATTATAAACGTAACACATTCCATTTCAAATGAAAGAGTTGTGAAAATGTTTGAATGCAGGTAACCTCTCGCGCGATGGCAAAGTTCAGTTGCAAATAATATGCCAGCCGGAGCAACAGCATCGTGCTCGATACCAGACAGAGGGGTCACGTGGCGCTGTCAAAGATCGTACTGGCAATGGATTCCCAATTGTTCGTCTTGTTGGCTACGACAAGCCAACGACCCTTCAAGTATTCATCGGTACAGATCTCGGGCGTGTTGCGCCACATATGTTCTACCAGGCTTGTCGTGTTAGTGGGAAAAATTCAACACCATGTATTGAACGCAAAATTGATGGAACAATTGTCATCGAAGTCGATATGGATCCAACTAAGGAGATGCTTGTCACATGTGATTGTGTAGGCATACTCAAAGAGCGTAATGTCGATGTTGAACATCGATTTCCACAGGCAACTGGCATGCTACAAGGTCGTAGCAAAAAAAAATCAACGCGTTGTCGCATGGTATTCCGTACAACTATCACCCTACCGGATGGAACTAACGAGACATTGCAAGTCGGTTCGCAGCCAATTGTGTGCAGTGAGTTGCGCTCTCTCTTCACCAAAACCTAATAACCATAATTAATAAAAGATAAACATAACAATAAATGAAAAATCATCATATCATCAACAGAAGATCTTTCAGCTTTCCGAAACATTCAGCAGATTGAAATAAAAAGTCCTTTATTTTCTTCAGCCCAACCACCTGGTATACCAGAAATCTGCAAGAAATCTTTAACATCGTGTCCGTGTACCGGTGGCCTAGAACTCTTCATTCTTGGTAAAAACTTCCTCAAGGACACCCGAATATTCTTCCAATTGGACAACGAAGAGCTTGCAAGTAGCATGGAGCCACATTGGGAATGCTCCGTCACACCAGATAAAGAATTTCTACAACAAACGCATCTTGTATGCGTTGTACCACCATACAGAAGACAAGATCTGAGGCCAAACGAATCAATTAGTGTAAAATTGTATGCTCTTTCATCCGGAAAAACCAGTGAACCACATACATTTGTTTACACAGCGGTATCAACACCGCCAGAGCCGTCCGTTGGTAAGGTTGAAACCACATCCACATCAATGGTTTCCGCAACTAACGAAACCATCGCAACTTCACCAACATTACCAATAGCAACAGTCACGAGCAATGGTAAGAATTCCGCGGAATTGACAATCGGAGATCAAAATGATTAATTATTTATGTTTATTTCATCCACAGCACTTATCTCACAATCTGCCTCGGTATCGCCAAATTTCTTGACCAATCTTTCACCGACTGCACAATCTCAACAATCATCACCCCAGGCGTCATCAGATGTTTTAAAAAACGATCCAAGTCCACCTCCTGTCGCTACAACTCAAGTTTCACCAGTTATGATGTGGGCATCACAAACAGCATCAAATTGTCAGAATCAATCAGCTGACGTTATGATGCCCCCACCGAACATCGTAGCGAACCCATTACTTACACGACGATCATCATCGAATCATCAATTGATTATCCCAGATTCTCTTAAATCTGAAGTGCTTGATGATAGCAGTGGAAATAGTATGCTGAGTGAGAATAGTCTCCAAAGTATGCCAACACCAGATTCAAATGGTGCAACGAGCACAAGTCCATTGCATCAGCTCACTTCCGAAAATTCTCGAGATGCTACACAAACAACATTACTACGATCTGTCCCACCGCCATTCGTTACATCTACTCAAGATACCGCAACTCTCTCAGGAGTTGTCGATTTGATACGTCATCAACATCCATTGACTCTAGCCGTACAACATCAGAGTCCATACACGACTATGCATGAACAATCTGCAGTTAAAGTACTCAGTCCACATCATATCAATAAAGATGCGAGTACAATATTGCCAACTGAGCCCACGACAAATGGAAGTATGACTGGCGTCGGTGTTGTTGATCTTCGTATGAAACATCACGACTACGATGGACTCAGTAACTTTACTACACCCGTTGGTCAGCCGTTGCCCGCAACATCAAGTCGATCGATTGAAAAATATTTCAATCATATTGAATCGAATGGTAATTCAGCATCAAAAGAATCTGTCGCACAAGACAACGCTAGTTTCGTTGATACAATTCAACAACGCGCAACAATTATCAATTCACATTCACAAGACCAACCAGTACCCGCTGATATTCTTGCACCTAATCCAGCAACTGCCAAACTGGATGCTCTCGTGAATTCTGCCGTTGAGTCACATCAAATGGGCGATCAAATAATTTCACCCATGCAAACAGTGACAACTAGTCCAGGTTTATTGAGTCACGTAAGTGAGGTTGATGCTCAAACGAATAGTCAACAGACCAGGACTAGTCCACCAATTCCGGTAAATGCAATGTTACTCGAAGCATTGTTGCCTGCACCAGTGGTCAATGCCAATGGCACAACAACAATTGCTAATAGCAATGGCACAGTGGATGAGCAAAATGCTGAAGAATCACTCTTAACTAGTATTAATGCGGCATTATTACCACCGATGCAAGAGCCAATTGTAACCGCTGCAGGCATATCTAATCCGACTGTGAGCGTTTCCATACACAATTCTTTACAAGTAAATACCGAACCAATACAGCAGTTACAGGGGTTGACAGAACAAGAAGTAGTAATGCAACAACAGGCACAGCAAGTTGAACAAGTCGTTGCGCAGGCGCAACAACAAGTTGAACAAGTTGTTGCTCAAGTTCAACAACAAGCAGCACAAACTGTTCAACAGGCACAACAGCAAGTTGTTCAGCAAGTCGTTCAACACGCTCAAGTTGTGCAACAAGCCGTGCAACAAGTTCAAGCAGCTCAGCAAGTTCAAGCTGTACCAGCTGTTCAGCAAGCGGTGCAGCAAGCAACACAAGAAGTAGTTCAACAAGCTGTGCAACAAGCAACTCAAGAAGTTGTTCAGCAAGTTCAAGCGGTACAGCAAGCTGTACAACAGGCGCAAGCTGCACAGGCAATGCAACAAGCGGTACAACAAGATATCGGGTCGATGCTAAATCAACCAGCTGGTTTTGTTGCAGAAGCAAGTTCAGCGTTAGCTAGTGGCGCATGTCAAGAGCCAAGTCAACAGCGACTCACCAATGCTGCAGAACAAGCGATCAACAATGTTATCACCAATGCCACACAAGATATTATAAATAATCGTCCGATAACAACAACAACCGCTCATGCCATAATTGCGACGAAAAATATTCTAAATAGTGTCGCAACGCAAAGTGCTCAACTGATGAATACAGCAATGGAAGGTATACTTCCGAAATCACCATCGAATGGTGCCACAGTAGTTGAGCAAGTCGCCAGGAAATCTCCACCGGTTGCCATGCCCGTTGGGCAAAATCGTCAAAATGTAAATAATACAATTGTCACTAATAATAATGTGACAACAGCGAATGGTCAAGTGTCAGTGGTTCGAAAACCTGAAGACACAACAGGTATGTTGCCACAGGAATTGACATCGATGTCTGAGCATGATCTCCTCAGTTATATCAATCCGAGTTGTTTCGATCAAGGAAGTTTTCTTATATAGTAATCAATCGCAGTTTATCATTACTAGAAGAGCACAAAACAATTGATTCATGTACATTTTTATGAAGCTTTTCTCTTATTTGTTCAGTCATTACTCTTTGTTTATTATTTGTGGCCATAATATTCGACTGTCTCATAGCATGTAATGCTCGGACTATATAGCGGATTTGTGGGTCCAAAAATATCAGAGTAAAGAATTCATCAATGTTCATTGTTCAAAGCTCGTTGCTATTTTTTATCTATACATATGCTGTTATCAATCGAATCCGACGGAATTTTACGAGGGAGAGTGACGAACACTGATTTTCTCCCTTGTTTCCTTTTACATATATAAATATAAATATATATGGTTAAACGACATGTGAAAGTATGTGCGATTATGTGTTTGTTATATTTCTTCTGTCTTTGAAAATTATTCATCGTTTCATTAAATTAATGAATTCATCCGCTCGTGTGCCAGCACAATCCGTGGTGCCTTTTCATCCCAATGAATTATCTTTTAATTATTTTTCCATATCCTTTCTTTCTTATTTCATTGAACAATTGCTAATGTGTAATAGTTACATATAAATATATCGTTTGTCAATCGGATTAAAAAGCTAATGAGATTTTTTGCCAACACTCATAAACAAAATGAAATAATTTGCGTGAAATAAAACAATTCAATTACATTAAGAAGCCACGTTACACCATAAGTGTATCCACATCAGGCTACTTGAATGTGTACCTTATGAAACTGTAATTCGGAAGAAAGAAAAATTAATTTATAAGTATCCGTCTTGACTTGATACCATTCAATTTGAATGGATCATATACACACAATTATTTGGCATCTGATGTTTCAAATTGACGAATATTTTTTTCTTATGAAGGATTTTAAAGTTTATTGTTTAAGTTTTTTTCTTTTTGTTGTTGAATAATTCTGATATTTGAATGATAAAATTTTTGTGATGTTTTTTAACGCCTAGTATAAATCGCAACAGAGATTATATGATAAAATATCGATATGAATTATCAATAGTTATAAGTAAAAACAAATGGAAAATTATAAATATATTTTGACGAATATCATTGTTCGAGAAAAAGGAAAAAAAAAAGTAAAATTTAAAAAGATATA
>JABMBR010012320.1:0-37536 GCA_018881525.1 Meteorus sp. PSUC_FEM 10030008 | reverse complement strand
ATTGTAAATCATATATCCGATATGATTTATTTAAGAATTAATAATGGATGATAATTGGAAACGAATGATGGAATAACAACTACAATTTTATTGTGTACGGTATAAAGAGTTACGGATTCGTGAGAACAAACTGAACTTTTTTTGGCAAACAAACAAAAATATAAATAATGTAAGATAGTAGAGGTATCATTCCTACTGCTATAATTATCATATATATATTTTCTTCGTCAGATTGTATCGTGTAACAACAAGTATAACTTTAAAAAATATTGTATATTAATTTTATTGATAAATCATGGTAAATTATGAATAATTATACAAGGAAAAAAAGGAAGAATCAAGCCCGAAGTTTGCTCTTATTTCATTGTTTTTTCTTTTCTTGTTCATTCCATTTCTATGAACAATTTGCTATTTCATTGACATTGAGAGAAATAACTGAATCGATAAATAATTACATACGAGTTGAATGTGGCAAAAACAAAATATTGTATGCGAAACATTAGAAGTAGAATTTATTGGCGAACCACTCTCGATCACATAATATTTGAAATTCTGGAAAAATTTATCTAGACACCGGATGTTTAATAAACTCCGGGCTACGATAATTCATGTAGGATTGGAGTTTCTCTGGAAAAAATAGTCCATTGAATTGTCTATCAGTCGATTGTTCTAATCAGGAGATGACCTATTTAGGAATGCGTTACACTATAAAAGTGCTTTGAAGATACGGATTGGGAATAAATTATTTCATCCAATCGACACAATAAAATGAAACAATTGCGTGCAACTGAGGAAAATTTTCGTCGTACCGCAATTTTCTGGCATACACATTGCTCTAAATTATTCCAAAATTGAATTTCGCCAATTGTATGTTTTTTCGGAATGAATTTGAATCGCAGCGCGGTCTTCAAGGTACATGAAATGCATTTAAACGTTCATATTTGTGATTGAGAAAGAAATTTTTTCAATATTAGATAGAACAAATTTTTTGAGGATGGATCATTTTCATTGATGGAGCTTTTGTACGATACTCACTGTTATTTTCTATTCAGTCTATTGCGAAAATTCGCAGTGGTTTCGAACTCCTATAAATCTCTATTATTACACGCTTATCACATAAGCTAGGCTGTTAAACATGCTGATATTTTATATATTTATTTAATATCCAATTGAATAAATTTATTGCTTTAGGATCCACCAAATAGTACAGATCTAATTTCAACAATTGGAGTGAGATTCATAATTGAGTTTCTTCCAATCAAGTTACCCAAGACACTTCCAGTTTTGTTATTCTTCCACATTCTTACGTTTCACATAGACTTCCTAATCAAAGAATATTGCACGGTCCGGGAAATGAATTGCCGTATTTCTCCTAACAGTCATTCAACATTCGTATATAGAGGAATCACAAGGGATTACCATTCATCGAGGCGCGTCTTGTCCTAATAGTTTTAATCGAACAGCACTAATAGCAATAATTATACAGTTACACAATAAGAAGAATAATATTGGCTCTACTAATTGCATATAATTGAAAAATTTAGTGACCGTTGATAGAGTGATGTCTGATGAATATGGCCGATCAGTTAGATACGCATGTCTCTTGCATCGATCAATTGTTTTCTTCCAGGGTTTATACCATAATTTATTGCTATGCATTTTTTTTCGAGTCAGCATCAGCATCCTGGGAATTTATTGTAAGATTAATAACTCACCGTGAAAATTATTACACATTGCTAATACGTACTGAGTCGATGATTTCTTAGATTTCGTCTTCCTCACTTTTTCGATGTTATTTTCTGAGTACTGACCCAGTTTCTGTGTATCTTGCAATTGACGCAGTAAATATTCATTCATCTCCGATATTTCAATATTCTTCTCCTTCAATAATGCAACCTTGATGATAGAAACGTTTTTAGATTATTAAACACAGCAGATCAAAATGAAATTTAACCACTAATGACTCACTTGTCGTGTCAAGAATTCAATTTGCTCTAAACTTGATTCACAAACATCTTGAGCATGAACAAGAGCGCAATTTTTTTCATTTAATTCAGCCTGCGTGTCTTTCAGCTCCAAGTTGAGCGTATCCATTAAATCATTGATATCATTAATTGTTTCATTCTTTGTTGTATTGTTCAACTGTTCCACGATTAAATAGAATGGAAAAAAATAATCATGAATATTTAATGCACATTTGTCTATAAATGGATGATTAAATTCATACAGCTTCGCTCAAAGAACATTGTAATTCAACTTCGCGCGTGGCAGCCTCAAGAAGCTGTTTCTGACTCTTTTCGTAATCCATACAAACTCTTCGATAATTTTCTCCAACTATACGCAAATCATCTTGCATTTCTTGGATCTATCAAATGACAAATTTCATCAATAAATGTTCGCTTACTTCTAATATGTTCTAACGTACTTTATGTTGCAGCGCATATGAATCGTTATTGCGACACATTTCGTGAGTTTTGATTTCTTCTCTCAGTATCCTACATTCATTCTGAAACCCACAAATTCATCAGTCATTATGCCCTGTATAGCACCATCAAATAGCATTGGAATATTATAAAATGCATTCGATACGTTAATCATTTGGTAATCAGCTTCTAGTTTCGCCATTTCATCAGACTTTTCCTTCAATAGTGTTTGTGTCACATGCAACTTTTCACAATAGTCTTTCAACAGTTCTTCATACTTTTCGACTTTATTCTTCAATCCAATAATTGATTGGGGACACGGATATATTCTACAATCCATCTGGTTTCTTTTCTTCTTAGTTTTCATCATAATATGTAGATCCGTTCGATAAGCCATCAATTCCGATTTCAAACTGTTGTTCTCTTGTAAAATATGTTCCATTTCATGTTCAATGTCCCTTCCATATGCATCGGTGAATTTCTGCTGCTTAAAACAGTGGTGGGAAAAAAGAAGTGAATTGAAAATCGAAATAAAATTATCATACAAAAATAAATGCATAAATGATTGACAGACAATATGATTGGCAATTATTTATTTTGCACTCGATCAATAGTTACAACAGTAATTGTGAAAGTCAATTGAAGAGCTTAATGATAAAACAGGTACCGAGTTATTGTACTCTATGGAAGGTTGTAATTTATTGTACACACATATACGCATTTTCTTATGTATACGTTCATGATGGGATTCAATTTTACACGTCATGCACACTACCGTTATTGAACATGGGCGGTGGGATTTGACTCCAACCGTCACCACCGCCTATGTCCATAGCTGATTTTTGTGGCAATTGGCGATTTAAGTTCCTCTTGGCCTCCACCACTGCGTCTTGCAAGTGCTTAATAGTTTGAGTCTGCAATTGATTCTGCAAAAATAATTATATCAAAGTCCCACATCCATTGTTATTAATTTCTCTTAAAACGGATGACAAAATTATTCCTTCTGTTTCAATTACCTGTTCGAGTAATTGCAGTTTTTCTTCCATATATTGATTAATAATCACCACTTGCGTGTCAATCTGAAAATATTATTCAAGTATAATTATAGACAATATTTCACCTACCTTACGAAGAATTGTAGCGACTAATAGCAAGTTTTATACGATAGAGAATAGGAAAAATTCGCAACACCCGAATCAAAATACACATGTGTATCATGCATTATGATTGTACAATGTAAGTGATTTATAAAATTATTTCCACTTGTAAATAAATATTCACTCGCACACAGAAGCATAGTTAGACGCACCTTCGATTGTAGCCTTTGACGTAAGTCTTTATATTCCTCCTGTGTCATCTCCATAGAATCCTTCTGAATGCGGATAATCTCATCCTTGTGTTCCAGCTACATCGATGCAATAGATTTGATGATGATAGTGTCATCCATTATGATTGCATAAAAAGTTAATGTTTGGAATATACTCACGAGCTTGCTCTTCGAGCTTAATGTGGTTTTCAATTCATCTATTTCAACTGTTGTTTGTGGTAAAGGGCCACTACATTTCTCCATAGTCAATGTATCATCAGTGCTCGTGAAATGATCATTCGACGAATCATTTTCTTGGTTGATAGTTACGATGATTTCTAGAGTATCTTGCATTTTCGTCTGAGCACAATCTAATTCTTCTTCTAATTTACCAAGTCTTGTCGCCTTATCATCAACAACTTTCTGCGCTATCTTGTTTTCTTGTATCTGAAATTGGGTCATTATGAATTGGATGAAAAATTAAGAATTGTTGCACCAAAAAGAGAATATTTGATTACCACTCGATCTGCATTTATTTGCATTTTATCCAGGCTTTCTTCCATGTTATTTACATGATCGTGTAATTCTTCTAATAGTGTAAGACTATGATCATCTTTGGTGATAAATATTTGCAAACTACCCACAATAGTTTCAACTTCATCTATGATTCTATCATATAAGTTTCTGTAAATTTCACATTCATGTTCGCTGTGACTTGACGACGAACTGAATTTCGATCGAACTTCATTAATTTCATTTTTGATATTCTTCAATATTTCTTGACTCATTTCAATCGAATCACGATCTATAACTTTTTCTTCCACGTGTGCTTTCACATTATTTATCACAGATAATATATCTTGTTTAGTTCTCGCAACAACGTCTTGCACAGGTTCAATTGATTTACATAAATCAACACAAAGTTGGTGGCGGCAATTGAGGTTGCACATTACGGTGTCTATCTCCTCTCTCAAATCTTCCACTGCAGCTTGAGCTTCAACCGTGCATGTTCTGAATTCTCTCATTGTGTTAAACTGGTGTCGAGTCACATCAGGATTTTGCTGAACTATATCTCCATTTTCAGACACGTTATGAATTTTATCATTCTTCACATAAAAATCCTGAAATGAAGGATCGTTGAATAAACAGAGTTACATAAATCTTTCTCCCTTATCATATACAAACCTGTAATGCAAGTTCGAGATCAATTACTACTTTGTTTTTATTCATGCATAGATCAGCTAAAGCGTCAATTACTTTCATAAGTTTGTCTGTACAAAGCAATGTTCCACTTTTAGTCGTTTCTCGATCGCTCTGTAACAGTGAAAATAGATATGGCACTCATATCAATCCCAGCATCATATAATGCAGTATGAGATACCCGAGTGGTTTTGATTCCATTAGAGGAATTCATTTCGCATTAATCCCATTAATTATATGAGCTGGATTAATGTTTTAATATATGTTAACATCATTAACCACACCTACGGATACGATTATATCTTGCTCGATTTTAAGAGGTTGTGGGCGTGACTATCATACTGCAATTATGTACACATGAATTCACAAATGAGGGTGTGAATTGATACATATGATGGTCGGATAAAAGTAATGATTTTCTATTTTAAACTCACACTTTCATTGACTTGTTTCCTATACTTTTCTAACATTGCTATTATTTCATCCATTTTTGATTGCCCAACTGCCAAATATTTGTCATAGGTCTGGAATGAAAATAGCAATGCATTCCATAATATCAAATTCGACACATATTTTCGGAAAAGAAGTCAAACAGTACTCACTGCCTTTTCCATCAGAGTTGTATCGTACCAAACATCGTGCAATTCATGTATTGTTTCTTTTAGAATACGTTGCTCATTCATCAATATCGTTTTCAGGTCTGGAAAAGTTGACAAAAGGCCACCATTTGGCATCTATAACCAAAAGGGATTGTTAGATAAGATCATAGAAATTCTACCATGGACAACTTGGAACAGTTTTGATCTTCACCTTTATCTGTCCTACAGCATCACCTGATATATTTTCATTCCACGTGATTCGCTGTGAAGAAATAACACAAATAAATTATGAAGACGAAGATGATAGAATTGTTTCGGTGGTCGAATTGGTCGTCATAACATACCTGCGGTGAACAACTCGTATCAGTATCAACTTTTGTTGGTGACTTCGATGACATAGAGCCAATCTGAAAAATGAATTGATAATGAGAAAATTTTCAGATTTTCTCTTGATTTCACAATGTCTATATCAATGAGGTAAACCATGTTTCAAAAATAAGTCGTACATGGCAAAATTTGGAGGGAATCAAACATTTATTGATATATTATTTATTGAGTATCTGAAACGGTACAGAAATAGTATTTTTCGATCGTTGATTCTTTGATTTTTTCTCTTTTGGCATAGCTAATTTTTGTGCAATTTTACAGATCTCATTATCAATTATTTCATTGTATTCGCGCTGTTCATCTTGAATAATCCTATCAATTTTCAAAATGTCTCGTATTCTTCGGTATCTTCTACTTTTTTTCATCTCGCTGTGTGGAGGAAATTTTCTGTGACGGTTTCGGTAATTATTGTTTGACTTGTTTTTCAATAATTTTTCATCTATTCTATTATTCCAGGAGAGGCAACGTGGCGAAAGCTGGAGAAGGGAAGGGCGCCGATATAATTATGAATGAATTTGAGACAGTGAATCCTACCTTCATTTTTAGTAGTTTGGAGTCCTTTCGCAATTGCTCGTTAAGATCTTCTTTATATTTCAATTGTATCGTTAATCGTCGACCGTACTCTTCTAATTCATCTATTCGCTTTTTATACATCATTGCAGTGTCATGCTTTTCTGCAACTTCTTGCGCTAACACTTCTCTAGATTCCAACGATTCCTGCGATGGAATTGAGATGGAAAAAAAAAAGAAACAAAAACATCATTACACTTGAGATATTATCCCGAACTTAATGATCAAGTCGCAATTCTTAATACAATCTGATTGTTCTTTACTAACTTTTTCTAATTCTTTAAATTCTTTGGTCAATCGTGCAATTTCCCTCGTTTTTTCTTCGAGTTCATTCTGTAATCGGCAAACTTCGACATCATCAACCATATTGACGAACTCATCTTGAATATCTTCTTCGCTATTTTCTACTGTCACAAAATCACTTTCTTCCATATCCAATAAACGGATAATCTCCGAGATCTTCTCGATTATTTTCACCGGGGGATAGATCAAACCGACGCAATTTTAAGTATAAAATGGAAGAAAAAGTGATAACTTGCAGTAAAATGGTCAATACTCACCTCATCTCTCAAACCTGCATTCACTTCTGTTCGTTTTTTGAAGCTGTCTTTGAGGTTCTCAAATTTAGATTTCAATTTTTGTAGTTTGTCTTCCCTATCCTGCAATTCCTCACTGAGATATGTCACTTTGTGCTGCAATTCATTCTGATATCTGGAGAATCATAAGAGAAAGTCCAACCATGAACATAATTATGTTTTCTTGTTAGGCCGAAAATAATATCACATTGATAATATCAAAGAAAAAACACATACTCTATTGATATTTTCTCATTCTCGTTGAGGAATTGCAACTGTTGTGTCAAAATTTCGACGTTCTTATTGTCGCCCATTGCCTACATTGTTATCAAAAAATCAATTGCGTTACACTTTCGGATGATTTTGACATGTATATTGATCATTCAAAACAGTTATTATGTTCAATGAAGGAATGCGGGTTGACTATGATAGGGATAGCTAGGAAAATGTGTATCGCTCGCACAGTCACATAAAGCGATCGATGACAGACATATGGGCGCTAAAGAACCGTCTAATTCTAGAATAACCCGTAATTTCTTGTCAGTATTTGAAGATCCATTTACCTGGTCATAGATGCATCTGTAGAAAGACAATCATATGGATAAGACGTAGAATCTTTGGGGGTATTGATAAATTACCACTGAAGAATAATCACTTACTCGTTAGGGATCGGGATATCCCGTCGACTTATTTCAAAAAATTTGATTCCATCCAGACTCCAACTATTTTGCCTTACCGCCCGACGAATTAACTCTAATAATCCTCTTATATCACTCCGAAGAATTTGTATTAGTTTCTGTGATTTTTCTTCATTAATCTCTAATACATCGATACGTTCATTGAGTTGATCGAATACCTAAAATGAAGATGAAAGGATTTTCAATTCAGGTATTCAACATACAATGAAAGACTGTCATTTAGCAACTGTTCACCGTTTCTGATGGTTTCCCGTACTGTGCAATGCCATCGGTCAGGGCACTAGATGTTTTCTTCAATTTCTCCTCCAGCAATTTCACTCTACAACATGCAGCCTCTTCCAGTTCTTCAACAGTAGCAACAAGCATCCTATTCTGCGCGTCGAGATCTTCAATCCATTCCATCATAATATTAATCCGTTCTTGAACTTCATTGCCAGAATTTGGATCAATACTTTGAATTCTTTGCTCATACAATTGTCGAAATTCATCTAATATTTGTAAACCTGTTTTTTCACCACAAACATCACCAGAATTGCTATCAACTACTGGACAAATCAATTCTCGTTTATTTGGCATCGCAATATTGTCTTTGGGTATTTCACGATGTTCCCTGTTTACTGATTGCATTTCCAACTCTATAAGATGCAAAGATTTTTTTCGACCTCTTTATACACTCCTTAATCAGACAAACAACATAAAATTTATCGGATATTCTCGGAGCAATATGATTGCACTTGACAAATGGTTGGTGGATTTATGTCACAGAATTGTCAACATGCACCGTATTTCAATTTTTTACTCATGATACATCCTATTTGTAACAATTTTCTATAGGTTCGCCATGAATTTGTGCTGGACGGCATGAAAATAAATTATAAATTATAATGAGAATCACTGCATGGCTTCGGTAGGTTTATTGATGGACGGATGGAAAAATAATAGTGTAATTATGTATATATATACATATATAGATTACACGTACGTGAACTTATTAGATAATGGTGTGAAAAAAAAGTTACACTGCACATAAAAAAATCTTATAACTAAATGCTTCCCGTATTGTCCGTTTGGTAGTACATGGAGCTACTAGTCTTGCGCATGAAAATGCGCGCCATTATATCAATATTGCCTTTGATTTGTAAAAAGCGCGCGATAACATGAAATTCATTTTAGTGATCCAGCTATGTACATATTTCAATTGAATATTTCGTTTCACTGCATATATCAGACGTGTGAATCGATTGAAGTAAAATCACAATTTCCTCGAAACTTCTCAATTTTTCATTTATTCTGGATGGCGTCAAGAATTTGGGAAATTTGTATAGAAACATGTTGAATATTCTATCGATACATTTTCATGATATTGCACATCAATTTTCACTAATTTGATCACATAAAAACCAAATGATGAATTACTCGATAATGTGACAACTTATAAATATAATTAAAAATGGTATCCAAATATCACGATAACAACATTCTTATATATATTATCATTTTCATTAACTATTTGGACTCACACTATGAGGTGTTTGAAATGAGAGTGAAATATTGAACTAAATATAATAATTATGACAATAATAATAATTCAATACTGGATGGCGGTGAGGTTTATTCACGTGGGCGGTAAATATTCTCTAACTATCCTGAGGAATGTACACCAAACAACCACCTTCGTGTTGTCAAACATAAAAATTGATTCACTTACAAATAAAAACAATAAAGTCGTGCGTTTATCTCAGACCTTCATAACAGCAACGAGTAAATGATATTGTTCAATATCATAACAATAACCGACATAATAAAAAAGGAAAATAAATCGATATTTTCAGCTAAACATTTCACGTTTCATTTGTACGAAATCACTGGTATGTGTATATTAATCATTATCTGATTTCCTAAGTAAATTCAGCCGCTAATAGAAATTTCCATTGAATTGAGCGTAGAATCATCAGAAGTATATACATGTAAATAAACCCAAATTTTCCTTAGAGGAAATCTTCAGTGGACGTGACTGTTGCTTCTATGAGTAAACCGAAATCCAGCTCAGCTAAACTTGCTTTTGCCGTTAACAAGTCAAGGAAAGTATCAAGTGGTGATAGACGATCGGCTGAAGGAAAGGCTGCAAGACCATTGTGTCGATGACAATGTTGCAACGTTCTCCCACGATTTTGGCAAACCTCTCCAGATAAAATATTCGTCGCGTGTTCTCGAGCGCGATGCATGAAACTTACTGGATGGAGCCATTGATTGAGCAGTCTTTTTGCTCTCGATCGTGGTAACAATGATAATAAATGCAATTTTTTCACCGCATTTTCCTTGGTATCACTTATATCTGAAAAACCATTCGATTATTACGATTTTTTTGAAGACTAGGGAGAATATCTGTATATCAAATTAAATCCCACCTGCAATAATAATTTTTGTGACATCAACTTGGAGTTCAAAAACAGAACGTTCAACATACTGCAAGAACATGGAGTATTTCAGACTACGATAACCAAGGTAAGTGAAGAACGATGAGAACCCCTGTGGCATCGGGAATGCTATAACTTCAATGGCATAGCGATAGCGTTCAAGTAATGTGAAGAGTAAATTACGTCGGACTTCATCGAGTTGATTTATGAGGACAAAACCACGTTCTTGCTCCAAACGCGGGTCGACATTTGCAGCACGACAGAGCATTTGACAAAGTAATCGTGAGCTCTCCAATTGTGCAGCGACATGACGTGTAGCCATAGCATGAACTTGCAGAGGTGTACAGGAGACATAAGAACTTGCCGGAATATTTGTAGCATGTTTCAGAAGGTACATCGATAATTCTCGGAGATTCACAGAGACAATATGTTCCTGACGAGAAGCTGTACAACTTTCTACTTCGATGAACGGTAAAGCTGAATCTAAAATTCTATTACTACGATTTCCCATTAAGTCACCAAACGAACCACTTGCCAAGACGAGTCCACCACTGGGAGACATGGGTGTGCTGGATCGTGATAAGACTTCTGGTTGATAGCAGGCCAATGAGACAAGTAGTTTCTCAGTTATTTGGCTCGATTTGAATCGTGGTTTACTCTCACTTCGTTTTCCTAGATTGTCCCATAGACGCGTCCATAAATCACTCCTATATGGAACCAATCGTTGTTGTGGTGAAAGCAACATCACGGACGTATTCCACAATTTTTCATGACTCAATGTAATATGAAGATCGTTTACTTTAGCATCATAGCCAGTACATTCTTCTACCATAGTGATTGGCAAAAGTGATAATAATGGTACTGCATCAGAAAGTAAATTCTTTTGTACAAGTGAATATGATCCACCTGTGAGAATTTCTTGCATAAATTGTACGACATCAAGCGAACGTGGCTTCTCAGCAACAATTGAAACCAATCCAGCAACTGCCTCTACATCATGTCGGTGACACATAAAATAGTGTATTATTCCCAACCGTGTTTGTACCGGAGATTCTTTTTTAAATGCATCTATCAGAAAGTCGGTGGTGATTGTTAACGTCACCAGATCGAGAGTAGGGAGATCAATTGTTAATATTTTCAGTACGCAGTCTTGATTATCAGAATAATTAGATTTTTTAGTGGATATTTTACTTGTGTTGAGATCCATCAGTGGAACTAGATACGAAGCTTGAGCAGATATTGATGGCAAAGTGCCACATAGAATGTGACAACTGGGATCGTGAATAACGCCGATCTCTAATAAATGTGTAAAAAATCCTGGCACGAATACCACCATATAATCGTCAGCCAATACAAACGTTGGCCGCATCAATTTCGCTTGAGACCATGGAATTCCTGGTATAACACAATGGATTACACAGCTGTGATGAAGTAAAGTGACTGAATAAGCAAAGTGCACTGTATTAGAGTCACTTAAACTTGCATCCAGCACGCTTTGTGGTGGTTGGACTGGTCTATAAAGATAATGATGGCACACGCAAACCATTCCTTTCGGATCAGAGATCACTACCAAATCCAATGAACAATCGTGCACTCTTAAAGGAATTACATCGTCTTCATAAGTGCCACAAAAGCCTGTATTTGGAGGTTGTTGTAGATTCAATGGAATATTCAGTATTGTCTCGTGTGGAAGTTCATCATGGAATTGTAAACCACTTAATGTAGGACAAGAGGCTGTGGCTTTCGATCGACCCTCATTGTTATCTTCGGTCACTAGACTTGTTGGCGCACGACGATTGTGAATATGATATAACACTTGATTTGTCGCGTCCCATTGAGCCCACACAAATGTTCTCACTATCGACTCAGATTTCAATTCAGCTATTATTGTAGCATCCAATGAACTGAATGATGCTGTGTACATTGTTATACATTCATGATGAATCAACACCAAGAATTTTTCAATATTACTTCGAGATTTTTGTTTGTATAAAAATTGTATCCGAACTTGTTTACGTCGCACAGTATCTAAATTATGTATTTTCTTATCATTTGATTGCAACTCAACCACAAATGTTTGATATAATTCTATTTCTGCGGCGGAAGAGGAGTGTCCATCCGAATGATCCTCTGTTTGTTGATTCCCCTCTTCTATATGAGATTTAACTTCACTATCATTGAAATCGCCAACTTTTTGTTTAACTACATATCCAAGTAGAGTATGGCTTTGATTTATCGATGCTTGAACGATGTTTAAAACCACTGGGAAATGATATAAGATCTGAAAAACAAATTAGCCTATTTATATTCCAACTGTTCAAATAATAGTGAGGAGTATGATGCTCATCATTTACCTCTAATGTTCCTTTTGCTCTTTCGTAAAGACCAATAACGGAATATACAGGCGATTCTTCATGCGTAGTATTTTCTTCCATCCATCCGACTAAAATTGTATTATTACCTTCTTGGCCTAACAGTTTCCATTGCTCCGCTGCGAATAATAACACTCAATGAATTAATAATTGAGAATTTTCATTTCTTAATTCATGCATTTATAATGAGACTGTAAATATTGTGTATATAACATTCAACTCATGCTGATAAACTACAATAAACATATGTTAGTTGATAACACTTTTATCTTTACGGTCGGGTGCCAATCAACAAAAAAACAATAACTTTCTATACAATGTATGGGATATTCTAAACTCTTCAAGATAAGGAAGAAACTCAAGCATTTTATAGTTAATAATAAACGTGCGGAATTTGGCGTTTGTCTAAGTTGATAGAGAATGACATGATTATCGATTTTACTCAAAATAAATGTTGTTTATGACAATACAATATAGACGCATACATACACAAACATATGCGCTTGTTGTGACTTGTGACAAGGTGTCATACTGATAAATAGTTAGCATACCACGACAAACCCGCCATATCGCAAAGCGTCATTATGTTGCAATCAACTGATATGAAATACAATTAACAAAAAGCTTTCAAAAAGGCAAACCAATTAGACAAAATTCTCATTTTCACCATTTCTGATATTTTCACTTGGCAGCAGAGCACACAAATTGGCAGCAAGATTCTCAGCCATGTCAACTTTATGTGGTAATCACAAATATTGAAATAACGTCCTCTGTTTGTTTTCTTCTTCAATAAATTAAGCGACAGGTGTAAACGCCATTGTCGAGTGCGGGTTGAGTACTGCGCACCCCTTTCAATATATACACAAGATTACCGTCTCATTTTTGGATGATAATTGACTAGAGAGTTCTCTTCGGATTGCAGCACGATTGACCTATCCACATTCGGAATCCCCTCCCACTAGACAAGCACGTGGAAATGCGCATGCACGAATGATTTTGATTGAAAACATGTGAATAGAACATGCGCAAGAAAGCTAGTGGGGATAGTTCAAAGGGGGGATAACTGAGTCGATCTGTGAGCCGAGCGAAACGTTTAAGCCAATTCGAATATGAGAATAGAATTGTTAGCTGTATGTTTCTTCAGGAAACAGCTGTTTGTGTGAATGAAATCACGCCCACATCAGCATACATTGAAAAACAGGTTGAAAAATATTGGGGATGTGAGATTGAAAAATGTGTGTGAAAAACCCATCCGTATATTGTCATGGACCAGTGAGCGACCGAATGATAAGATTACAGTTCAGTTATTGTAAAAGTAAATAAAAAAGTGAATAAAATCATTCAAAACTTCGAGTCTGTATTGTATTGTTGTTAACCATCCAGGAATTCGGAATGAAGATTATCCCCATCTCATTTCCGATGTTTAACCTTGCGCCAATTCTCAAGCTGGAAAATTTTGTTACTCAGTTGGTGAATGATGAATCGAATATCACGTGATAATGTAACGAAGATGATGAGATGCACATCGAATAATCCCGAGTGAGAAACAGTTTATATTTATTGTTCTGTTAGATTGTATAGGTGTGATGTGTTTTGAACATGCAATTCTGTCACATATATCGTATTTTGAATTGCTGTCGTAAGATGGTGTTGCCATCGTCCAATTCGTCAGCATCTCTCAGCTCACAGCCATTATTGCATTATATGTAATATATGGTGAGATGTGAAAGAGAGTGTATACACGATTTATGTATGTTTAGAATGGATAAAAGTTGATTAGACACAAAATAACTCTTAATATGACTTCTGATTTATAGAATCAATAAAGAAGAAAATATGCACACTGTGGCAGAGCTTGAGACGAATGTGCCAGCTTTTCTTGGCAAACTTTGGAAACTCGTCGATGATCCTGAAACTGACGACCTTATTTGTTGGGCACCAGTGAGTATTCGGTGTATGACTTACCATAAAGTATATATGTGAGCTATTTATTATGCCGTGCTGTTACCAAGCAATTGAAAAGTGTATGTTCTATATCAGATTGTCATTCGAGAAGAACAAATTCGCTGACAACTCAAATTACACCGTGAATGATTGATTACTTAATATGATTTATTACGTGTTAGTTATTGTTTCGTTACCGGTTGCTATAGGGTACGTTTAAACGTTCGCTAAACGTTCGATATTCAATGTTGTTCAATAAGGTCTATTGTTATTATTCAATGGAAAATTCCACTATAGACAGTTTGCCGAATTACATTTAATTTTTATGATCGAAATGACATACATAATATCAAATTTGATTGAAGGATATTCATTGATCAGAACCAATCAAGGTGCCTGAATTAAAGTTTCATCTAATTTTCAACATGTGCGATGCAACGTGATAAACGATGTGTATATGCACATAATGCAAAATGAATTTGAAATTAGTTGGTTGTTAGATGACAAGAAGATGATATAAACGTTCGATAACTAAAAGCTGGTTCAGCGTTGATAGTTATGGAAATCGCCATATTGAACTGTCTCGTATTTATTGTATCATATGTGACTTGATAATGAATCATGAAAAAAAACGAATAAATGCCATTCAGAATTTTAAATAGGTACAATTCTGTATAATAATTTTTATGATCGATTTTTTTTATGTTTCAATCAATATTCATTTCTATCGTTACATAATTCTATGTCGTATTGGTAGAATGATAACTCTGTAATTCTATTTCTACATTATAGAATGGAAGGAGTTTTTTCATACGGAATACCGCGCAATTTGCACGTGATTTACTACCGCACTATTATAAACACAACAACATGGCAAGTTTTGTTCGTCAACTTAATATGTGTAAGTGTAGTATCAATATTCGTTTTGTCTGTTTCGCATTTTCTTCTATGCGATTTTACTTTTTCATTTCTACGTCTTAAAAATGCAGATGGTTTCCACAAAAAGGTGTCAGTTGACGTTGGTGGACTGAAGTGCGATAGAGATGAGATGGAATTCGCGCATCAATATTTTGTCAAAGACCACCCTTATTTATTAGAACATATCAAACGGAAGGTTAGTAGAAAAATATTTCTACATGTTTCACGATAACACGCAATGTTCACAGAAATTTACAGGTAAATCATTAACCCACCACTCTTTAAGATTGCATCAACCAAGGTTCAAGATGGGGCTCCACCTATCAAAACCGAAGTTATGAATAAAGTTTTAAATGAAGTTAGATCAATGCGTGGACGTCAAGAACATTTGGACACAAGATTGGGTGCGATGAAGAGAGAAAATGAAGCGTTGTGGAGAGAACTCGCAATGCTCAGAAGAAAACACCTAAAACAACAAGAAATTGTCAACAAACTTATTCACTTCTTGGTAACATTGGTCCAACCTCCAAGGAGTGGTAGTAGATCAGTGAAGAGGCGATATCCATTAATGATTGATGGACATCAGCGAGATAAACAAATGAAAATGCAAAAGGTAACACGATCAATTTAGTCGGAAGATTTTTTCAAGATGACGGTTCATCCAATCTATAATCTGGAATGAAATGATTCTAGCCTGAAACTTCACCTACGGGTCCTGTAATTCATGAGTTAGATCCGTCAGAGCATGAACAGATTGAACACGAACTCGATCCCGAATACATGGTCGCTGAGTGAGTTAATTGCTATTCGGAAATCTACTACATGAACCAAGATGTTCAAGTAAATGAAATATTTTTCGTTACTGTTCTAGAATGTTAGATAATCAAAATCCGGCAGTACAGAGCCCTCAGTCTATGACTAGCGTTCTGGAAGATGAGGGTACAGGAGCATTACATTATGTCACTCAGAATTTACCCTTGAACGATCAAAACTCGGTCTTAGATACACAGGAAGAACCGGCACAAAAAAATAGTGCACATAAAATGAAGAAGAAAGGGTACGTCTATTTATTTCGTCATTATTCGCCTTTTATCACCAATAAATATTCCATGAATTTTTGCAATTTCGACAATTTGTTTAACGGTCTAGGATCAATTTAACGAAACTTCAGTTAATAATTTCATTCGATCACTAAATAGTGTCATTTAACCACTTGTGCATGTTTTGTGATATAACGACTCGTACATCCATGATCGTTATTCTCATCCGTCATCTCTGATTCTTCTCCGTAAATTGATTATTTTTGTATAATTTTGGTTCTTGTTCGTTAATGACATTCATTTGGACAAATTTCTGGGATAACGATCATATTTGATACTCGCCAGGAGGAAAAACAAGGTGCCTATCAAAATTCTGATTCCATCAACGGATAGTGGAGAAGAAGCCAGGTTATCATTGTTTTGTTAATGGCATATTAGATGTTTCAATTTTTCAACTCTTTTCATTGAATTTCTGCATCATATGTTCTCAGTTGTTTTTTCCCAATTGAAAAAATTGATTTTGCTTCTCATGGTTTTTCACTGTCCAAATGTTCGAACTCAAGAAATTACTCTCATGAATTCACCGTCAAAACGGAATCATAAACAAACTTGAATATTGCATGTACCTATTTATACGATTTTTTTCATATTGAGATTTGATTGAATATCTTGAATGTCTGTTCTGATAAATGTTATAATAGCATCATTTTATTAACGTAAGCATTAGAATATTTAGGTGAAAAAGCAACATAGAAAAAACTTATAAATACAGAATCAGGAACAGAGTGCTGTCTCGATTTTTAGGGAAGAAATGCTAATGCTGGAAGTTGGACAGAATGATTCTAATGATGGTGTTTCGGTTCTGGCTGATAAATCCACGGTTCAACGACCTAAACGTGTTCCGATGAAAACTGTGAGGAGTTCGAAATTAGCAGCAATGGCGAGAAATATCAACAAAATGAAAGAGCTGGAGGCAGAAATGGATTCTGATGACGCTGAAGATGATCCTGAACCATTAGTAGAGACTGCTGCAGTTGATCTTGATGATATTCTTATTATTCCTGATGTATTAACAAATGATCATGAAAATCCAACGAATGGAAATGACAATGGTACTTCAGAAGATCCGAAACAAACAGATGAGTCAGTAGTAGATGATGTAATTAATGACACTGAACCTGTTAATGATGCCAGTTCCAGCAATCAGTCTAAAGATTGGTCGTTGAGTTGTGTTAATCTTCCAAACACAGCTAAAAATGCATCGTACAGGTTAGGATCAAAGTAAGTTTGACTCGCACCATGGGTTTTGAGCGGCCTCTTACAAATATCTATAGATGTATGTATATTGTTTCATATACTGAAATTACGATAAATTCCACTCCTCACAATTTATGATATCTCTGATTATGGAGTTTATCAGGATATACAACGATTGCCATCGCTCAAAAACCCATTGTTATTATTTTTATAAACAACGCGAACGTCATTCAAGATAGTGAGCATTAAATCGACTTTGTGTAATGACAAAATGATTATTGGAAAATGTTTCATAAAATATAATCTCACAATTTCCCTTTTTTATTGAATTCAGAGAAGAAGTTGATAATCACGTAGTATCAGTCCAAAATGATCTGGACCAGTTACGCGATACCTTGCTCAATGAAGGATACAGTCTTGATGCCAACACTTTACTTGGAGTACGTATAAAAATATATATACAAATATTAATTCTTCTCTATTCACTATATCACTGTTATTCACATGAAACTGATAAATGAGGTAAAGAGATGTCAGTTAAAAGAATATATAAGCTTTTGAAACAAGATAAACTCATTGAAAGGTATGAAACATGGAAATTTTTCACTTCATTTATTGGCTTGAGCGTTTGTGACGTGAAAATATCAAGCGTCGTGAATGCTCATTTGATCTCTGTCTGATCATTTGAGTTTTGTTCAAGAAAATCTTCCAAGACAATAGTGACAACATTTGGAACTATCCAACGCTGGTTATAAAGTGGAACACCAACACCACATATCTCACCCAGAATTGTGACGGTTACACCTTTCACTTATTTTCATCATATCTCAAAGCTAAACTCATTTAACTGCAATAACAATTTGATTGGATGTCTCATTTTTCATTTGAAATGATATTAAATCATCGTCTTTGATGGTTTGTTCTGCAGCTTTTTGGCAGCGATGATCCAATGTCATTTGGAATACCGATGAACCCGGAACTAAATCCTAGTCGAGACAAAGATGATGAGGATCACATGGACGGTAAGAAATCAATTATCGAATTTTTGTGACATTTTTTTTTAATCCGAAGTAGTTCTCATTGAGTGGAGATGAATTTTTTCGGGGAGTCTCGGTTATCACAATCCTACTTATTCTACTTCGCGTTCTCGAATCATGTTCTATAGTCCGAGCAGGGTTAGAAACAGAGATCTTCGATCCCTGGATCTCTTTCCCCGACGGAGGGAGTATTGTAGCGATTGCAGAACTGAGTGAGAATTACTGTTTCGTTTCCATTACAGCGCTAAGTGACGGGACAGGAGGTGGTGAATTAATGATGTACAACCCATCAACAAGTTTGTTAGATTTCGATGATGGCATTCTCCTCGATACTAATGATTTGGATTCAGATGGCAGGAACTCAGCTACTAATCTTGATATCAATTCCTACGAAGAAGACCCGCTTGATCTAGCTGACAGCAAAGCTAAACTCCTCGAGTCTTTAGTGTCAGAAGTCAACCGTAATCAATCCGCAGACTTATAGAATTCATCGCTGGAATATATATGGGTCGTGTAACTATTCTTTATGTATTGTTTTGGGTCTAGTTTCCATTCATCTTCATATAGAGCACGAATGACGGCAATAGAATAATATTTGCCGATGAAATCATTAGGGCATTTGTGCGACATATTATGAATATCATGGATAGAAGTAAAGAAAATATAAAATGCACCAGAAAAGTCTTTATACAAACGAGTATTAAGAAAATAGTGGAATCGATTATCAAATGTGAAAGATGAGGAATTTAGCTCTAAAAAAATTAAATTAATGAAGGTAAAGGTATTTCTACGAAAACATGTATTGATTCTTGGGATAACTAGGTGCGGTCACATACTGTATCATTGACACTTCATAAATGATTGAGAAGAGAAGCACAAAGTTATATCTCGTGAGATTTAGTTAGCACAAAACCGCTCTATCAATTCCAAATGTTATAATTCTTTATGATTCAATAATTATATTTTTAACGTATTTCTCGTAATTATTCTTTTTTTCATTCACGCATGAATTAATAGTAAAAGTGAATTCTATATGATTTTTTTTTCTCTTCAAATACTACTTCATAATTATTATTCCATTATTCACTTATTTATACATGAAGTGTCCAAGAAAATTTATCACAGTCTTTCCGTATTTTTATACGAATCATTGGACAAAACTATCACAGATCATTCGAAGCTCCATTCTCACACATTATTGTGTTTCTTTTTGGTTGAGATTGAGAAAATTACATGTTAATTTTAAACTAGGCAGTATGAAGTTAATTTTTACAAGAAAAACTGAGAAAAAGAATAACGAGGATATTGAGAGATATTGTACATAGCTGTAATAAAGAATGAAACATAAATTCGTTTTCATGTTAAATGGACTTCGTTGTAAATTAATTTTTGTTCCGTGAATATGACAGAGAGTGAGAATCAAATTCTCAAACACAAAATTCTCTGAATATATACGTCCGAAAACACGAATGATTTTTATGCATTATTTTTATCATTCAATAATTTAATGGCAGTATAACATCATGTTCTAACTGCATTTGTGAAGAGATATTATAATAAATTGAACTGCAAATTATATCTCATAATTTTGTAGATGAGCTTGATTATCAACCTCGAAAACTGCTATAATTGATGAGAATATATTTTAATGCATTCATATATATCGAGAAACTACGAATATTTGCAAAAATATCCAAATAGCAATAAGTCAATTGAGTGCACCGTTAATATAAATTGACAGAGTATTCATTTTTTTTTCCACTTTTGCAACAATTTTGATAAATAATGATATGAATGAAACATCTCATATGGAATTTTCAACAGAGTTTATGAAATCAATCAGATGAAAAAGTATCTATCATGGTATATGCATTGTTGTATAAATTCGTAAAAAAAAGGCAACGTCCACATTAGTACAAAAAATTTAGAATTAAATAATCACTGGTCAATTGCTTGTTGGACGGGTTGAATTTTCTCCTATATATTACATACAAGAATTTCATTCGGAAGAAGATGAAAATATTTTGGATTTTTAATTGATTATCTACGAATGAGTGGTGGTACAGGGAGATCTGAGGGATTCATTATATCCATCTGCTCCGAATATTTTACATGTATGTGAGAAAGACTCTCAATGCCAGCGTAAGAAATTCCACGGCATGAACTAGCATCCAAATACTGAAGATTTTTGGCATATAATTTTATCGAATCAAGGCTGAGATCTGTCAGTTGTGAACAACCCTAGACAAAAAAATATTCATTAGAGCATAATTCCATAAAACATCCTTGATAAAATTTTCTAGCTATGTCATTTACTCGTATGTGCAAGTGCTTCAGCCTATTCAAACGTTGTGCTACATAATAAATGCCAATGTCTGTTAGATTATGACATTGAGATAGATTCAAATCCTCAATCGCGGAATTGTTCCTTGTAAGGTGATCCAATCCAACATGTGTTATCTATGAAATAAGAGATGTAGAACCTTGATTGTGATAGCGACTTTTGTTTGACGTCGATTTATGTGTACAAAAATTATCGTTACCTGTTGGCACATACTCAGGTCAAGTATTTGGAGTTCAGGAAATGTAAATGCATGTTTCAAACTAACATCAGTCACTCGATTGCAACCAGTCAACTCTAAAACTCTCAATCCCTGAAGACGGATGAGTGAAAATCCTGGTGTGTTATCAAAATCCATCGGTGAAATTGGATCCTCGCACATTTCCATCACTTCACGTTTTCTGTTAGCATCCGATACAATTTCCATCTCGGCTTTTGAACCTAATCTTATTCTTAACTTTGATTCCATAACTTCCGGACTTTTGTCCGCAGGACTATCGACTAGATTAACACGATTTTCTGCTCCCATTCCCGTCAATCCCGCATCACTAACTTTATCGCAACGACTTATCCTTAGAGTTCGTAACAATGTTAACTCTTTGAATATCTTCTGGATTGTTTTGTCTGTTACTGCACTGAAACAATAACCAACGTCGAGGAATTTCAATTTAGAAAATGAATCAGCAATACTCTCAATCGCTTTCTCATCTAAATTCAAAGCATTTGCTGACAAAATTTCGATGGAGTGTTTATGAAACATATCCAAGTTATTAATTTTTGTATCTGATGTTGGTGAATTAGGATTGACATTCTCTGAATCTTGATAACATGTCTCATCTAATTCCGAAGGCTTTAGATCATTTTTCTTTGTGAATGCGCGACAAAGACCTTCAGTTATGCAAGCGCCAGTCAATTGTTCACATTCTGAGATATCTAATTCCTTCAACTTCTGTAATGAACTAATATGCGAAATGCCGTGATCCGTTATCGCACGACACCGTCGAACATTCAGAACTTCGAGATTTTCTAGGTTTTGACAAATACATAACAGACTTGCGTCAGTCACACGGGTACAAAAACTTATATCCAATACTTTCAAAGTTGTTTGATGACTTAGACAACGGAGTCCACTATTCGTCAATTGATCGCACAGTTTCAATTTCAATGACTCAAGTGCCAATCCTTCGACTTCTGAGAGACGACTCAACGCTGTACTATCTATCAATGTTGAGCCAAAGCTCAAATGCTTTAATCTCTTTGCTTGTTTTTGTATGTATGACAAAATGTTAAAAAACGTCAAAAGTGATTCCGATGCTTGTTCACGTGATTTGTGATCAGGATAAAACCTTTTGTAGACACCCGAGTGAAATGAAATTTGACAATTAGTGAGACTCAAGGACTCTAAATTAGGACACACTGATACAATTCTATTGAACAGGGCATCACTGAGGTATCTATTTGATGCGAGACTAAGTTCAGTTAATGATTGAAAATTACTCGACAATTCTTTCACATCTTCCTCATCATCGAGCAACCTTCCGGACATCAAACACTCTCGACACGCATTAATATGTAATATTCGTAGATTTTTACATGACTTCAGAATATTCACAAGAGTCCGTTCATTCAGATCACAATAAACCTGCAAAGTTGAGCAGTATGTCAAAAACATCGATCATAATTTATACTCAGATTTTGATTAATTTTTCATAGATAAGCCTGAGGGTGGGATATAAATTAACTCACCAAAATTAAACTGCGCATTATTGTACCAAATTTGTCCCATATTGGTAAATTTCTTCGCACCTCAACAGCTTGAAATGAAAAATGGTAGTACAGTCTTTGTGATTTTGATAGAGTGCTCATAACAATCTGCATATTATCCTCTTCGCGACTGATAATCATTACTTGCTCATCAATGAATTTGAAGCTAAGTGATGCTTCATGCCATTGTCGACATACCAATCCAGCAGACATTCTGTCAGATACTGTGAGATAGGACATGATGTGAATTATTATCTGTGAATACAATAGTAGAATATGGTCAATACTCAATTTTCCTCAAAGTGAAGTATTTCTTAGTTCCATTTTTTTTTTGAGTTGTCTGAGATACAGTTCAAGAGAGCGACTGATGAAAATGTGAAAAACAATGTAATTTTTCTTCCCAATGTTTTTAGAAAGAAGGAATTATCATTAGAAAATATAATTTTCCAACATGGTATGATAATACAAAGATCAACAATTGATCATGACCTATACCGCAACACTTTGCATAAAAACGATGAATTGATCAACGATATCCGATAATCACATTGGAATAATATGTTGAATGATCTAGATGCGCTTATCAGGAAAAAATAGAAAATAAATCTCGCATAATGATTGATATCGAAGTGTTACTGAAGTGTTGCAAAAACGGGAAACTCATGCATAGATGAATTATTACACAGAGAATTATTGGAAATTATTTATGAAAATTTTAGTACTATCAATTCAACAACAGTTTTGGTAATGATTCAACTTTGTGCTTCATCTCCACTGATATTTAAGAGAGTACATTATAACTCAAAATCTATTGTGAATCATGAAGAATGATGCGAATACCATTCATATCGATGAGATATAGAAGAAAAAGAATTAGTCTGGAAATGACAATAACAAACACATCAAATAACCATCGAAAATTACATGAACAATGGACTATTCTGTGAATAACTCATCTCATAAATCCTCGAACACAAAGAATGAAAAAAAAGTATTGACAATATGAAATTAGATACTGCATTATTATAGCATCATTCTTGTCCTTCATGTTTTTTTTTTAAATTTTTTCAAACGCTAAGCGATACGTTCAACAATCCACAAATAATTCCAAGGTTTTTATAGAATCAAAAAAACCATAAAATAAACTGTAGCATTGTATGCAATAACTCAAATAAATGAATATATGATGAATGTAAATAGTATAAACCACAAATACATGAATCTAGAGCTCATATCAACATATTCAAAACCTTTTATTTCCCCTGTGAATGTATTTTTGAAAATATCCGATCAATGAAACATTGAAGCACTGAGAGGATCTCCAAAATCCTATTATCACTCCATAAACACCGAAAAAATTGATAGAATATCATTTTGACATAGATGAGATCACGAAATAATATTTAATAAGAATTAGATATACCAACCTCAATTGGTAACGTTGTTATACTATCAACATCAGTCATAATATCCATGTGATTGTTATCAACATCATTTTGCTGCGCCATTATTTTTATGATGAGCACAGGCACTCAACGTTTGAAGAATGACACTGCCAGAGCTAAAGACAATTTGCTTTCGAAAGCCCACACAAGACTATCTTTCATTTAGTCTATAATATTGACATTGTACGTTGGTGAATCAGCTGACTTGGCTCAGCTCACAATCAGATAGAGGTGTATATACTTTGCTCGTGCCATCGTTCGATATTCTTGTATGTATATATGCATGTGCGCTGCGGTATTCAAGGACTACGATTTGATTCTGCTTTAGCGCGACTTCACCAACTCATTTATAAATGCCTTCCACGCGTATCTGGATTTTCCTTTGTCTTCTTCATTAGTGAAAACAAATACTTACTTTTTTCTTCACGATGGAGGTAAACTCATGACATTCTATTTTCGTCATCTATTTTATGGTCGTCACATGGAGTGAATTCAGTCTATCCGCTTTAATATGTAACTTGGTCTCATGTAATGCACAATATTGTCGACAGTTATTCGACAAAAATGAAAACTTGAACAATTTTTTTTCCAATTTATACTATTCGTTGAAGATAACAATGTTAGCTGAATGCCTTGAAGTTTGTCGAGTATTTCGCAAATCTCCAATTCGATTATTCTCCATGTGAACACTAAAATTTTTCTCTTCCCGGAAATTATGCGGTTTGGAGATTGAAATGTGGTAGTAAATTGTTGATTTGATTCGATATGTGTCTACTATTCATTCTCGATATTTCCATTTTGGAGTGATGATTTCATAGACATGTTCAACCAATAGGCGAATTTTATTACGAAGCATCTGAATTGAACGATCTTATAGAGAACATCAGACAAATTTAATTCGTTTCTCTCATCCTTGTGTCTACCCAATTTTGAATAAACAGACGAGATATTTCCTATATTTGTCACATAAATCACGAAGTCTACTTTATGTATGCAACTTCTCATCGAACTCATAACCAAACGAGTTGGATACATTTTCCATTCTCTTTATCAAGAGATATTTTTTCATGGACGTACAATTCATTTAGAGTTTTGAATATTCAGATCGGATTGAAGAATGAAGTTGATGCCACTCGTCCCTGTAGAACCTACCACAAGAGAACCGGTAAAGATTTTTAATTTATTATTCTGTTTGATATCGATTACAAGACCTTGACTGAAATTTATGGTTATATAAAACAGCCCATTCAATATATTCATAAATGCCAATTGCAACGAGAAGCAGATCGAGTTGAAGTATTGATACCTGGAGATGAATTGATCGTTCGAATAAAACGATGGATTACACGAAAATGTATTTTGTCCCGACAGCATCCGTTTACAAAACATTGCATTAGGAGCATAGCTGCCTTCAATAATGAAATTAATAGACACATAATTGGTCATCGATATACAATTTATCCATTTAGTGAATTCAGGAAAACTTGGGAGATGTTCATGATGATTTTCATGTTAATTTCACTACTTCTGCTGCCATTTATCATTGCATTCAATTTTGATGATCCGCGTGATTGGCTTCATCTACTTCTAGTTATCAATCTATTCTATATTTTGGACACTTTGTTGTGTTTTTTTACTGGATACTTTGACAAAACATCCAGATTAGTCATCTTGGATAGAAAATTGATTATTAAGTGAGTCTTCTTCGCAACATCATGATAATAGACTTTTCTGAATAAGTCAAGTTAACTCAATTATAACGTCTGAATACAGACTGGTTCAAGTGTCGATGAACCTTCGCGCGAGATTGTTCACACGATAGATATGGAATGTAATCAACCGAAGCTATTGTGTACTTGTCATTTCATTTTATTTTTATCTACAGGAAATATATAAAAAGTTTTTTCATACTGGATGTCATCTCTGCAATTCCTGTTCAATTACTATTTATTATCATGACTAATTTCCAAGAACTTGAATGGTATTGGAGTATTTTTAGTTTGATGAAAATTGTTCGAATACGAAATCTCATTGTTTACTTGAGAAGAATTAGTCGGGTTGGTGATACTATGAAGAATAAGATTATGGATTTATTCTAAAATGCATTTGAATATATTCGATTTTGTTCGACTTTCCAGCTCTATCAAATTTCATTCCAAACTTATAAAATTGTGGAGATGGCAACGATTTTGATCTTATGTATTCATTGGGCAACTTGTTTAGAGTTGTATGTGCCGTTGGTTGGTAGGGAAGTTGATTGGCGACATCCGAATCGATCGTGAGACTTTTGTTCCATTTATTTTCCCATCACTCGTCATTCAAGATTGCAATCGTTTGATGATGTCAAGTATAAATATTCATTGATTAGTTTTTGGTTGAATGCAGACAGTTCACAACATACAACGTCTGAAATTTATGCCATGTGTATGAGTAGAGCCACAATATCGTTGGTGAGTTCGTCACATTTTCGAGAAATGAAAATGCCTGAGGATTTGATGTTGAATATGTTTCTCATGGTACTTGGCCGAATTGGTTTCATTTACGTTCTTGGTAATGATATTTCTCAGTTAATAATCATGTTCGATATTAGGGTGAGAATAGTTTCACTCATACAAATACGTTTCACTTTATCGTCACTGAAGTAAACGAAATTTTTCCACAGCTCAATTCTTGATGTTAATGGCAACTTTTCACTCGACAAAGAAAAAAATTGTCAAGTCTTTACAACAATTACAAGAGTACATGCAGCATAAAGAACTACCGCATCCAGTTCAACAACGAATCTTAACTTATTACACTTATTGGAGCAACAAAAGTTACAAACGAGATAAATTGATAATTTCGAATGTGTCACCGAATTTACGACAGGTTCATATAATGACATATGCAAATTATAATTTTTCTGACTTAACGTCTGTGTTTAATGATTGTCCATATTCCTTTGAAGGAACTATTAATGCACAGTTGTGAAGAGTTATTGCAAAATGTTGAATTTTTCAAGTATTTACCGCAATCAGCTTTATCACAAATAATTTTACTACTCAAAGCTGAGATTTATTTGGCGAACGATGTTCTCGTGGAATCCGGCACAGTGGGTGATGCTCTTTATTACATCGTGTCTGGGACTGTCGCTGTTTATTCCGATACCGGTGAGAAAATATGTTATTTGGAAGATCGCTCTTACTTTGGTGAAGTGGCATTGGTAATGGAGAATGAAAAACGCCTATCAACAATAATAGCCGCTGAGACTTGTGAAGTTTATGTGTTAAAGCGTACAGATTTTCTGCGTACCATTCACAATTACCCACGTTTGATGAGTCAACTTCAAAAATTAGCAATTGAAAAATTGGAAAAATCTATTCCAACTGAAACTTTGCATAGATTTGAAGGGTCGATGTCCACAGACGTAACTATTTTCAAATCCGAAGATAAGAAAGAATAAACTATGAAATACCAACAATTGTATTGTAATTTTCATCGCTGTGCAACTAAGTATATAATTCATGTTCGAACTATCAATTGGCGATGGCACCTATTTGTTTTTTAGGATTTCTATAAGACTGTTGATAGACAGATGTTAATCTCCAATGTTCTGGATAGTCTGCATCTCTACAACCATCAACAATGTTGAATGGTGGTGTCAGAGTGTCAATACAAAAATCTCTCTTAGCATACGGAGTTCTTGGTCGTGGTACGATGACTTTATTTGGCAAGCCATTGTTCACTCCTATTGTTTTCACTGGCGCTGAATGAATTGATCGGGATCTCAACCGTTTTGTGCGATCACCTCGACACTGACACGGCGAACAATTTCGCAAATGTACTGGCTGTTTCCTCCGTGGGTTCGTTGAATAACCAGATTTCACCAATCGATGATCATCGGAAATATGAATTGTATCTAAATTTTGACAGAGATCGATGCTACTGTGACTTCGCTTATCAATCGAGCTTTTTTGTGACACTAGATCATCTGGAACTGGGAAACATTGTTCATCATCATTGTTATCATTGTCCATTTGATGACAATTGTGACTTTGATCATGTTTCATTACTTGTTTACAATCGCAACGATTTTTGACATTGCAAAATTTCGCTTCAAATCTCTCCATTGGTGATTTGTGGGTCATACCGTGTTCGTTTTCGTGTTGAACACGCGTAAAAATAGCTGGTGCTGGATAACCACTCGATCCGTCAATATGTGCAGGCCACGGTGGTTCATAGCATGGATCTGGTGGTGCTTCCCAACAAATTGCTAAATCCATATTTGTCGTGGGTGTTTTGCAACCGAGAGCTGATGCATATTGGAAATCGGCGCGCAACTCATGACGATTCTTCATTGGTGATTGACGTGATGGTAAATGATCACTCGAATGCGTGCGATTCAATGATGTTTCATTGTATCGTGCCGGTGTCGTTCTAACATTTCTGAATACACTGTCATCAACTTTATCGGGTAGTGGTTGATGTTGAAGATTTTCTGAATGAAATTTTCTCGCAATTGCAAATCGGTCATTGACTGAATTTTCACGAGATACTGGTGGTTTCTTCGGATTTCCACGAAGTCTCCCAGCTCTTTCAGTGTCTCCCAGTGCATGTTTTTTCATGGATGAAAGTTTGAGATTGCCTTTGATATAGGTGGGAATATTGCAATCGTGCTCTTCTCGCTTGTGTGATACCGCCCACGTGCCTGGACAGTGAAGACAACACTTTCTTGCTTGCATTTTATCTCGCACGTCCCAATAGTAAGAGACACTCAATAAAGAAGCTTGTTAAGCAAATTGAAAGAAGAACATAAAGATGAAAGAAGACAGCCAAGAATAACTGATTGATATTGTCTCGACCCAATTCCCAGGTCGAGACTGACGGAATTCGTTGATCGCAAGTGCTTTTTGAGGTCGGTAGAGCGGCAGTTTCCTTGACAACGTAGATAGTTCGATATCTTACACGATATATTATGCAACTGCGAAAATAGAATAAAGGCTGATGCCTTTCTTCTACTTAATAAAATTGTTAACCATCTGCAATCATTGGTTGATCTTGGTAAAATGGAAAATAAATCGGTCATCGCCCTGATTATAGTCCAATGATAGTCTACTTTGAATTTCGAGATAAATAACATATGATGACCTTTCGGTAGGATTCGAATATGAGAGTAGATGAGATGAGAAAAAAGGAGACAAATAGGATAATGTAACATGAAGTTGTCCTTCAAACAACAATACCTGTTCGACAGATAAAATATAAGTTGACTTCAAGTAAGGGGTGGTCGTTTCCCTTGATGGACGGAACGGACCAAGAAAGAAATGCACGTCGAAGAACAATAAACCGCTCAAGCATTCGGCGGGTGAGAAGTCTACCGAGTTCCATCTTAAAAGCAAGTGCATGGAGAACAGAACAAGGATATGATGGTCCAACGTTAGATCATCAATTAGAAACAACGCCTGAATCTATCCCAGGTTATGTCTCCGATGAACAGCAAGTTATCGATCATGTACCTGTAGGACCATTTGATTCATCGAGTTCATTTCCAGTTACACCTGAAACACCGTTTGATGTCAATCTTTATCAACAAAAAAAGACACTTGCACAAGGTATGATGGATCTCGCCTTGATATCAGCAAATGCCAATCAAATGCGTTACGTGTTACAATTACAAGATCAAAATTTTTTTACTGCGGCAATGTGTATGATTATTATGAGCCTTATTCTCCAAGTGGTTGTTGGTGTTGGACTAATTTGGAATAGCAGATACAATGTGAAGGAAGAGGCACATACTCGCCAAGCTAATAAAACGAATAATTGGACAGTTATTGGGATATTTCTTGTCACAATTCTTAATGTTTTCATATCTTCTTTTGGAGTCACCGCTCCGACTGCATCGTCAATGCCAGATGATGCATTGGTTACTGAAGATCATGACACATCAGAAAAAATTCACCCCTCATCAAATGCATGAAGACATATTCCATACAATCAATCAAGTATATTTGAGATTTTGCCATCACGAGAATGAGGGAACTGGTTCCAATTCGTTTGTATAAATTGTGTGGGACTGGATATTTGAAAATGTTCTTCAAGGAGCGCCAGATTGATCGCCATCTGGTGCCCAACGATATAAACGAATGACAAAAAAATAAACGTTCAAGTGCCCGGTTCGTAACATAACCTATAGAATTTTGGTTACACCAACGTTTCTAATTTTGATAATCACCAATGAAACATGGTGAATGTAGTGAAAGGAATTTTAGTGGAATGGTAAATATACAATAAAGGATACTAACAATTGCAGCCTTTATGTTCTGATATTTATTGTTGTTATTCAACGTAATCCAAATCCTCGGGAATGTGAAACTGCTTGTTAAGAACTTCTCCATCGATGTTGAACTTGTTTTTGCACCAGCTCTGGACAGCGAATATATTGTCAGTCCACATATTTGCTTCAGTTTTCTTATCCTGTTAATGAATATGCATAAAAGTATCTGATCAAAAGTAATAAGGTCTCTTATGAAAACTTTAACGAAGAATTCAATATATTGGTTATGAGGATGGGGGTATTTTATATGAAAACTCATTGGAAAAAAGGGCTCTAGATTGTTATTGATTTGTATTGCATTCACCTCAGCTTCTTGTTGTATTTTCGATATCACTTCGGGATCCACATCACTCAATTTCGAGATTCGCGTTTTCAACTCGGACTCTTTCTCATTCAGTTGGTCCAATTCATTGAGAATAAATCTCCTCTCCTCTGTATCTTCTTTTTCTTCCTGTAAAGAAAGATGATTATTCATGAAGTATTCTTGCAGTACGTCATAGGATGGGAAGATTTTGTGTTGGTACTTGAAGTTTCTTGCATTCAGCTTCCAGTTTTTGCAATTTGAATTCGGCCTCGACGACACTGCGTTTAGATTCTGCTATTCTCTGTTCCAGTTGCATAATATTTTCTCTGTGGAAATGAAGTGATTTGTAACTGTTCATGTTTTTTTTTCTAACTCATCCGTACACTCCGGTGTAGAGTAGATGAGAACACTTGACATTTTTTACTGTTCCTACCCGGGAAATATCCAATAGTAAATGGCACCACCAATTTTGTCTGTGTGAACAAATCCATCATCGACTAGAGCTTGAAGTACATCCTTCACTGTTTGCACAACAATCCCCTTTTCCTTCGATGCAATTTTCTCCAATTCTTTCAACGTGAAGAATTCCTTTTTTTCATAAAATATTTGTAGCATACGTGCTCGTTTTTCATCCAAACTCACACGTTTTGACATTTTGTTTGCTTCAATTTAATTTTACAGTGATGCTGCTATGAAACAATTTCTCTTGCATCTGGATGAGACTCTCGCTTTAGGAAAAAAATTCATCATACAAGATTTGGATGAGAAACATTTGTTCATAGCTGCTGAGTGTTTGGAATTATTACAAAATAAAGTTGATGATTTAATGGATCAAATATCATTCCCATTGGCTGACAAAGGATTGTAAATTGATTCGGTGCTGAAATATTGGTTGTGAAGTTCTTTTTGTTTTGAATCGATATCAAAATGACGGGACGGGAGTCGGGTAGGATCAAAGAAGCGTATCAAAAGCGCGTTTTAGACGAAACTGCCCGGAAAAGGAGGCAAAAAAAAGCACTGGAAGCTCTAGAGCAGGATAATTTCCATGATGATCCACATGCGGATTTGGGTAATTATTTTCAATCATTTAAAAAATCATCTTTGAAAAGTTTTCGCACAATCAGCAAAATTCACAGTAGAATTTTTTCTTCCAGTTATGAGCAAGAAAGTACCGAAATTCCAAGAATCTTTGGATGGTCGCGGTGGTTCGAGACGGAAAAAGGCCCGTTCAGCTGAATATTATAAGCAACGATTTCGCAAAACATTCGCTCAATTAGTTGAAGAGGATATGAACAATAATCCGAGTCCGCCAAATTACACTTCGGCTCAAGCGCCACCTTCAAAATTCCCTGAAAGACATTTTTGTGCTGTCTGTGGATTTCCAAGCAATTATACGTGTATCCCGTGTGGAGCTAAATATTGCAGTGTCAAATGTTTGGGTACACATCTCGATACTAGATGTCTCAAATGGACAGCTTGATCGGAGGGAATACGATGAATTACCTCATTTAGTTTATTCATATCATATAGTTAAAATAAGTTTTGTAATTATATATTCCTCTGTAATTTTTATCACACCAATAAAATATTTTTTACGAAAACAATTCCGTGATTTGATTGACTCTGACAGAAACGAAGTCGACATTTATCCTCACTTCAAAACAACGGAATGCATTTATACTTTCGTTGATTCTCTGAGAGAAAGAAAGTAGATGTGATACAGATGAAACGAGTTTTTCAATCGTATTTTTTTATATTATATAATAGTAAAAACTAATGAATTGACAAGAAAGGATCTAACCTTCACTGCTTTGTTTGTTTGCTATGAAGATTTGTCAACAAAACATCGTGGTTCCAATGGTATAGCGGAAATATTCTGTATTGAGGTTATGGTGTAAATAAATTGCGCACAAGACCGAATGAGGTTTGTTAAAAGACAAAATATATATGCATGCCGTCAATATTCATCAACGAAATAACTTCTGATTGAAAATTATGAATAACTGGATGTATATTGCTCCAATGAACCCACTCACAATTTTTGAAAAATGTTTATAACTTGATGAACTTAGTGCGCCATCTGTTGGATTCTTCAGAATTCTACCGATTATCTTGGTGTACTCACCAATAGATGTCAGGACACGTTCCAAAAAGTCCCAAATATTTCACAAATATGATTTGTAGTTAATCAATATATCCGTTTGATGGCGCTACTAGTACTTTCGTTTATGGAAATTTTGAAAACTTCCCAGCCATACAAAAAATGTCAATATGTGCAACAGGTGAAACGATTTGTATGTGTGTACCTGGTATAATATGAATCGTACACTACCACATGTATAGTCATTTATTTTTCATTGTCCATTGCAATTTTCAACAGAGAACGTAGAGATAGTATATTTGCGACTTAAATGCGCATGAGGAATTCAGCCAAGAGTGTACTGGAATAGAATACAATATTTAGTATCAACAATTTGCTCATCGTGCTATTTGTGTTTGCAGTATGTGAAGAATGAATACATAAAAATGAAAGTACTTAACCTAAAAAGAGAAAATGTGAAATACAATTTACAACAGTAAATAGAAAAAACTAATTCAGGTTAGTAAATGATTCACCAAATGTTGCAAGGTTGATCATTATTATTGTAGACTATTCAATTAATGTTATTATACTCATAACATTGACTATAACAATAAACAATTGTAGTTGTTTTTTGAAAATTCCCGGGCCTCGCCATCTTCGCAGTGTAAATTTTTATACTTTGATTTCAGATAATTTTTTGGATTTTGGAATGACTTCAGAAATCAACAATTGATTATTGTAAAACTCAAAATGGAATCGGAAGCGAGCAATTTCAGTTGTAATAATAATATAAATTGGGTGGATGAAGAATGCATAGACGATGCGAAAAATGATGTTGAAATACAATTGCCAAATGGAACTCAAAGATTGGAAACACAGGTGGCTGGGCATCCATTCGATCCAATGAAAAAAACTACTGGCATGTGTCCTTGAGCATTAATTAATATATTTAATTGCACGATGAGTAATGAAAGGTTTATATAATTGTTATATCAATGTTAACAGGTATGTTGCGATGTCGTAATGGATGTATTCTAAAACCTGGCGAGAAGGATATCCTGCGAGAGAGAGAGATACAATTTTATGAAAAACTTCAATCATCAGATGATGCGGTGTTTAAAGATCTGTTGAACTTAATACCAAAGTATTATGGCACTCAAGAATTTAATGTTATGAATAAACGTAAGGTATTTTTTTTATGTGTTCTATGTATCACTATATACACTCACCAATCAACATTAATGACTCATAAAAGACTAACAATGCTTTATCATAGAAGTTAAATATCTGAAATTGCAAGACATTACTGACGGCATGATGGAACCTTGTGTTATGGACATAAAAATTGGTAAACGTACCTGGGATCCTTTGGCAGAGCCAGAAAAACGTGCGAGAGAAAATCAAAAATATGCAGAGTCAAAAGAAGCATTTGGCTTTTGTATTCCAGGTTTTCAAGTTTACAATTTGACCACGGGTAATTTGACTAAATATCGAAAAGATTATGGAAAGAAGTTGAATGGAAAATCCGTAATTGAAGGTGAGTTATGTTCGATGAAACAAAAGGTTGATATAATGATTAGTTCTTGATTTTGAATCTATGAATTTTTTCAGCACTCAGAATATTTTTGAATTTGACGGAACAACGATCAGTGTGCCGTGAATTAGTTACAAAATTGCTATCGCAGTTGTGGAAAATACTCGCATTTTTTCGGCTCCAAAAGAAACTACGTTTCTATTCTAGTTCTCTTTTAATAGCTTATGACGTCAAACGATTACGCCAACTCATACGAATGGGAATGACGAAGGAACGTTGTGATATTAAATCATCACCAGTAGATATGCGAGACAAGAAAACACCAACACCTCTGAAGATTAATAAATCTAATGGAGTTTTATCAGATAAAAGCTCATTTCCATTGTCACCAAGAGCAATTTTATCACAAATCACGAAAAGAACTAAAAAAAAATTGTTAGAGGTTCCCAACGAATTGAAACGCAGCGTCAGCGAAACGACAATGGACTCAAATTATGCAATGAACGGCACATCGAATTTGAATGATAACACTTGGAGAATGGGTAGTGGCAATCTCGATCAATATTTGGATAGTAAACTTGACAATGTTGATAAACTTTGTCGTACTCATTCCTACGGCCATAATTATGAGCGTGATATGATAGAAATGAAAGATGAATACGCTATTCTGCTGCAAGAATTGATTGGTCAATCCACAAAGCGACAGGATTGGGTCCGTGTATATATGATTGATTTCACTCACGTCTTTCCCTCTGAGGATGAAAGTTTAGATGTAAATTACCTTGAGGGTATCGAAAATCTTACGAAAATCTTAGAATCATTACTAGTTATGTAGATATTGTTTCAGTGTGAGGAGAGCAAGTACGCGCACGAATTCAGATATAAATATAATTAATCAGATAAAGAGCGATGAATGTTCATTGTTGTTGGTGTGATTTCGGCCGTTTATTTTTTCAAAACAATTCAGCACAATGTAACAGGAATTATCAACGAATTAATTACAAGGAAAAAAAAATGTAAATACTGATTGTTCGTTTTTTGATTTGATTTCCTTTAATTTATTCTAATATTTTACATCATTCGCTGTTATCAACTGACAATATGTATAACTTCCTCAATTTTGTTTATTTTTCTTTTTTAATTCTTTTACTTTTTCATCATAACATTTTATAAGTAATAATATTGATCGTTTACGATCGTCTATACATTATTATTCATAATCTCATCCTTCTCTTTACACATTTCGTGCATCGTTCTTCATTTTATTTCCCGTTCTTCGCACGAATTCATTTTGTTATTTTATAATTGAAGCTAAGTGCTTTTTTTTTATTCGTTTCCTTCCTGTTTCCTTCTATTCTATTTTTTTTCCATTATTTTACACCCGAGTATCGCAGCGTCGAACCGTAAAATGGCATTGGCGCCTGGCGTAAAAATCGAGCGGTAGCTATTGCAATAATTGCGCTTTTTCCGAGATGAAAGAAAAAGGAAAAATACGTATTTGTGAAAGTTTGCGTAAAAAGAAAGAAAATAAACAAAAATAAAGGTCGAGTCCAACACAAGAGAAGGCGTCGAAGTTTCCAATAAAGTTAATCGACTTTGTGATTTAATCAATTGCATCCCATCGTACAGAAAATGGATAATATATTGATAGTTGTTACGTATCTATTGAGTTAATTCATCAATTCTCAAACGATCTTCAACTTGATAAATCAAATTTGAACATACGAGAAAATGTTTACGTAGAGCGTACGAGTTTTTTCCCCTCTAAATCTATTTTCTCACAATCATAATCTTGCAAATCTACCACGCAATTTTCACGCCAATTACATCGAAATATTAATCACAAAACGGCGATATATCAACAAATTTTAGGCATTTTTTTCTTTTTAATCCATTATTATTATTATTTGCATCATTATTCATGATCTGTCACGTGTTATTTTTTTTTTGCATTGTGTCAACATCTTCCAACACTTTTATTACTTTTTGTTTATAATCACAGACGTCCGCCAAACGTAGTAGGCTTCAAAAATTATCACTACGTAAACGCTACGCGGCTTAAAATCTAAGGGTGGAGATAACATACACCGGATATTCAAAATGAAATCGGGCCCACAAGTATTTGATTAAAATAAAAATTATATATTACACATATTTATGTATCCATGTTGCTGTTCTTTGTTTTATTTTTGTTTGTCCAGTAAATATATTCGTATATATTGTTACGTATTGAACATAATTTCCAAGACCTAACAATATTTACGTTCAATCTCGAATTGGGCATTGTGAGCGTTCCATGCGAACGTTAATATTTATATATTTTTTATATATTCATAATGTCAAAGCGCATCTGGTTAATTTTTTTATAATTTCCCATGTACGTGTATTCAACTTCTCCAAACAAACACACAAAAATCAGATAGTCAAACTCAAATATTCGAGTGTTGATTTGAAGAAGTACAGATTATATAACATGATTAGTTCATATTGATTTTTCTTTTTCAAACTAACAATAAAATGGCTGAGTGACGAGGTCTCTACATGAAATTATATAATGTTTATTTTTCTTTTAGTGCCATTCGTAGTACGAGTTCACGATGACCGTCCTTTTTGTTCTCTTTTTTTTTTTATTTTCACATTGAAATAGAAATAAAAATCAAATTATGTTCGCATCACTTCGTTAAGTTTGTTAGAAAAATTTTAGAAACAGGTCAGTCGGTCATGAATACTTATGTGTGTGCTATGTGCGTCTTTGGCAAAACAAAAAGGACGGTCGTAAATTGACATCACACCGGAAGAACTTATAACGAGGCCACGCGTGGACGAGGTCACACCCCAGTCACAGTCTCACAATTCACCCTTCTTATTATTCACAATTCTTTTTCACCCTCTCTTAAACTCTCTCACTTAACCTCTTCCACAAAAATTCACATATCTCAATATCATTATCCTCTCGGATTTTCACAAAATTATTCTGTCTCGTCACAATAATAATATTAAGATAATAAT
>JABMBR010012309.1:0-37546 GCA_018881525.1 Meteorus sp. PSUC_FEM 10030008 | reverse complement strand
TATATATATATATATATTGAATTGTTTGGAATCGTGTAGATATTGGTGAAGATAGTTATTCGACCAGGAAAGATCGATTAGATATCCTCTCGCGTGCATATCACACCCTAGTAACGACGTGTTTCATTTGGGTTAGTAGAACATTTCTTTTTCGTGTTGTAACGACGAGTCCAGGATAGAATAAATGGAAAAATTAATGATTAGTTGTCTAGTTCCAATTGCTGTATTGAATAATCGTATATTGCAACGAAAAAAAAAAAAAAAAAAAAAGTGAAGCTGTCTCTTGTCGCGAAAACATTTATTTAAATTAACAAAATAACATAACTGAAATTATTATACGGATGATACGTATAAATATATCAATGGAATTTCGTGTTTATTGTGAAATTTATCGTACGCTTTGCATTTTATGAAAAAAATTATATATATATATATGACTGTATGGCACTAGGTCATTAAAAACAAAAGGAAAGATAAAAAAAGTTAAAAAAAAAAATTACAACAAGACAAAACGAACCGAAAAAGAAAAAAAATTACTGAAACTTTTTATATAATACACACTCAGACTGACTAAATCTTAGGTCGCTGGAGCCTCTGAAATTTCATTTTGCGAATGAATCGGAATTTGAATATTTACTTTCGTCGTTAAGATGAAAATATCGGTAGAGATTCGATCACATTATATAATAACTGATGAATCGTTTATTTTTCTTCATTTTAACATATCAATCAATTGTACATATGAATAATTTTGTTGTTGGGATTCGTTCCATACTATCCTAAATGTCGTTTGTAACCAAAGTGTATTGCAACGACTGTGGAATGTTTCATGTGATTCCTATGAAAATTTTATCTCGAAGATACATATTATTCATTTTGCTTTTAAACCAATTGATAGAACGCTTCGGGTGGGAACTTTTGTTTCACTTCTGATTTATATGATATTGTCTGATGTAAATAATAACATAATCTTCGCTCATTCAAATTAACACGTGTGTAATTCTTTCAATGTCCATAATCGATGATAAAATTCATTTAGATGACTGTTGCACGGGTGAAATTATTAATCCTATAAGTATGGAACAGAAAGAAGAATTAATATGAATAAATTTAACCGGAAGACCACTAAGATTTCCATTATAATGACATTGTGAATCTGTGAGCAATTGTCAATTCGTATTGTAGCAAAATTCAATAGTAAATTATTAATTTTTTATTAATCTAACAAATTGCAATGAATATTCACGTTTATAAACTTGATCAATTGTTCTAGTTCCTCAATCAAATGAATAGAACGATTTCGTAGTTGATCTTATTGAATCCGATTTAAAAAGCTTGATAGGACTGTTTAGACGAAGTGATCAAATGCAAATAATTTGTTTTAAAGCTGAGAAAAAAATTTAATTCGAATATTAATGGACAATCTTGTTATACTGCTATCGAAGTTTTAGCTCAATTGAGATTGATAAAACGAAAGGGTTGGAAAGGGAATTACGAATGCAAAGTAAGCACAAAAGCAGTCAGACCTGAATGACCAAAGTCTGATCATGATCATACATTGATGATGATTGTGAATTGGAAATTAACAGGATAGTGTGTGAAGATGAGTGGGAAGTGGGAGAATCAGTACGAAAGATCGATGCAAAAGTTTTGAATACTTGAAAAATTGATACACTCGATTTGTGGACCATTGGAACATTGTACAACGATTACAATACAATAAATAATTAAATGCAAGAAGGAAAACAGGCAATATAATAGTCCTTAGAGGACGAAATAATGTTTATGATGTTATCAGCAACGTCCCAAACGCAGTTGATACTATCGCGTGGTTGTTTTCGTTTTATCATGAAGAAAAGGAACTCAAATTTGATTCAGGGAGACTCAATTTCATGAAGTCTCTGTCAGGCACTATATGATAACGATTGTCATAAATGCAAAATGAGAATGATGAGAGCATAAGATAGAAGGTTGATGAATTAAAAGTACATGTGGAATGACAAAAGTGTAGAAAGTTGATGATTTGAGTGATTCGTTGTTCATTCTTTCATCTTTCATAGTGATGATAATCTTTGTGTGAATATGAAGAGTGATCAATAATAGAAATTCCTTGACGAAACATGTTATTAATAATACAATTTATGCTTGAAGTAATTAATCCACTATCATGTGTGAATTTATGTTCACACTGAAGTTAGAATAATGATAAGTAAAATAGTGTAAGAACTATGTAAATGGGCGATATACAGATCAGTGTGAAAAATCAGTATTCGTCATGTTTTTTTAAATTAATCATGGCTAGATGTTGTGTTGCCTGCGCTATTGTTTATAATTACTAATACATATGTTGCGGATTGATGAACTATTTCACGTTGGAGAAAAAAAAAGTATGATAATGAAAAATAAGAATAGTGATGAATGAAAAGAAAAAACACAAAAAGATAGCGAAATGTCTAACCTGAAGTCGTGATTAATCTTGTCTGATTTTATATAACTATTAGAAGTACTGGCAAATGCATCCTCTTATTCAGTTTTCACAGGGAAGAAAGAAAATAGTAAGAGATTTTATAAAAAAAATTATATCAATGCTCTTGTGATTATGAATAATACTCTTGAGGGATGGAAATATTGTGATTGATTTTCGTAACTTTATTTATTTTGATATTTCACGAGACACATGAGTGAATAGATGAGTATATACCTATATATCAACCAGATATGTGTGACTGATTCAAAATAAATTTACCATTGTGTAATGAATTGACTGTCACTTTTGTTCTTTTAAATATGAAATGATTTAATACTTGAATTGATGAAAATAATCTCAGTATTGAATATATCTGCGTTGGAATAAAATTATATCAAGCTTGAACTTAGGACGTTTAGAGTGAATAGAAATATATTCATGAACATAACAATAGAAGGATGAGTAAATGAAAAAATGAAACAAGTGATAAACAATTAAACTTTTCCGATAAAAACGAGGATAGAACTGATCCAATACTAAGCCAATAGTTCTTGTCAATACGTGAAATGTATTTCTTTTGTTAATCTGTTTATTGAATTTTAATTCGACAAACAATCACTGATATTATGTGAAGCAGAAAGTAATGTATCATTATATAAATAGGCTGTGGTAGACGAAAAAAATTTTCTGAATGTTCAATAGAAACAGTAGAATTTTTGTGAACAAAATGCACGTATCACTCTTTGATGTATTTCGCTAATAGATACAGAAGTCATTATGTCGTTCCTTGTTTTCAGATTGTTGCACCGAGTGTGTAATAATTATTCTAAAAAATGATTATAAAGAATGAATGTACAACTCGAATGGTTTTTTTTCTGCGCACAACCATCGAAGTGTTTTTCCTTTTGTGCATCCTACGTATCACAAAGACCACTTCGGCACGAAACTGTACCTAAATTTTGAGAAAGAAATGATACAACGGTGAATTAAAAGAAAAGATTTGCGTTAGATAGCGCAGAAAAAATATCTGTTATAACAATTGTCAATAAAATATAAAATTATTAATGTATGTACCGTGCTTCCTGCATTGTGCACATGAGGATTATTATTAATACAATATTATATTATAATAATAGTAGATTGGTATAATTCATTTGTGTAAGGCTGAAAATTAATATATCGCCGATAAAAGTGAACAAAAGTGAAAAAATTAATTTCCAGTCATATGTGAGTGTTTGCTACTACATACTTGCGTACTGCTACGAATAACGAATATTCATATGAATTTTTATATGAACATTTAATTATGGCATTGTAGTTTACCTCTTTATCTTCCAGTTTTTTCTTGTTTTCTCTTCAAGTTTTGAAACTTATTGATAGAAAGGGACACACGCATTTTATTTCTTTTTTTTTTTATCAACCTGAAGATTCGGAGCAGAACGCATCACCATAATACGTTGATGTCAACTCTATGCATATCATTCAAAGGATATGTTTATACATATTGTTATTATCATGAGTATTGATCGGATATACGTTGAATGGTGAGCGAGTATAAGTAGATTTTTGCTCAACGAAATAATAACAATAATGCGCTAGAACACAGCGTTTGAATGTAGACACCAAACTAAATGTCTCCATCCTGTTGGGTGTTGGCTTCGATTTTTATACATTACGCTTGAATAGCAGCTTTCATAATCTCAATGAGTGAAGTTATTTCTATTCTTATTTTTTGCCCAATCTGAAAGGAATGAGACTGGTAATTTGGTTTGTTTTCGTGTGAACGCCACAAAGATATGGAAGACAGCAATATTTGATCTTTCTATGTATACATAATATATAATTGCTTATTTATTTTATTTATCATATAATTACTAACTTTTTCAAAGTCTAATTATATCAAACTGGAATTAGTCTTGGATAGTGTGCAACTCGTCGTTTGTTTAGTATATTAGTCCATATAGTTGATACACATTTATTATTGTTGATTGATGAAAAATGACTACGCATGTGAAATCAATGCGATTACAAAATGGAAATGATACTGAACAAATACATAAAATGAAAGCAACATCTGTGTCTTGTTGGTAGCTGATGAATTTTGTCATTAAACTTCCCCGCTGTTGGTAGTCTATCCTGTTGTACTTTAACTTTTCTCTGCTTTACGAAGAACTGGTTCGGATGATGTTCTTGAAGAGTTCCGAATGATGATCAGTGTCGGTTTATAATACTTGCAAGAAATTCATGATAAATTAATGCCATTTATGGGATAAAGTACGATGACAGTGTTACTAACAAAGAAGAAAATCGCACGACGAAAAGGTTTTTATCAAAATTCAATTTTTATGAATAAAAGTTTGAATACACATCTAATGGTTGCGCGAATGGCATCTTATTCCAAGTGTCCTTTTCAATGTAAGATGTTTATCCCAAAAATAAATGTTACCTTTCATGTTTAAAAATAGTAATCAACATTGTTATTATTCATATTTTATTCGTTTTTATGTTAATTATTCATTCATTTACATTTCCAGTTTTTTAATCTATATATAATATTCAAAGTAAAATTTTTTTCTTCACAAAGATATTTACATAATGCGATGAACCATGGTCGCTTGTACATTCTATATAATTCCGAATTTATGTTGGTATCTTATCTATTCTCGTTTCATTTTCCGGTATTTAGCTTTCACCACACGTCTAACTCGAGTAAGTATATGTGATATTAATTTTTTTCTTGTCTTTTGACACATGTATACAATCACACAAGTATTCATTCAAACATTGACAAATCTTAATAAGTAGCAGGAAAACAACACACAGAAATTGATAAAGCAGAAAATCAAACGCACAAATATGTATACGTATGTATATACATGTATATATTTTTATCGAGTAATTCGATTAGTTCACCATTTTCCAAGAATAGTAATTTATGATAAGTTCGGGGGATTATGCTAATTCGTTTTTTTCTTTCTATTGTAATATTGTGCAAACAACAAAAAAATCTCTTGACACTGAAACAAAAATCTGATATCACTTCTGTTATACAAGCACTTGAGAATTCGAAAAATATATGTATTCAATTATTCATATTTAGCTTAATTGTGATGGGGAAAAAATATTGTTAAGCTATGATAAACAACTGGCAAAAAATACCGAACTAGCTATAACTAATAATTTAGCATAAAGAAATTAAATGCGAATGTGTATGTATAAATACACATATATAAGAGTTGATACACGTGTCTATGTACCGAAAATTGAATATTTTTTTTTTCGTATTTTGTGTTGTTAAATGATTTTTCATTCAGCGATACTCAAATATTGAATATTAATTCGAGTAATTCTTTATCCCTTGGTTCAGTAGTCATTATAGTGAGACCGGGAGCTATTGTGTGGTAGAGATAAAATTAATGCGCATAATTCAATGTGCGATTGCGCACATATTACGCATACGATTTATCACAATTTTCTTTTTTTTTTCTAAACGAATTAAAGGATTTTAAACACATCATCACAATTCTCACTATTTGTACACATATATTCAAGAAATGACACAATTTGATTTCTCTTGCACATTACCATCCGCTCTCTCAATCTCTATTAACAATGTATGAAATATGTCGGCAACAGCTTCGTTTTGTTTCGCACTCGTTTCAAGGAAAGCCGCTTGCCAAGAGTCCGCTAATTTTTTCCCTTGTTCTGTTGTCACCATACGATCCACATACAAATCTGTTTTATTGCCCACCAAAACAATTGGAACGCTGAGGAAAATATCGAAGACAGTTGTTAGAAATTTTCGCATGTTACATTACATAAATTTCATGGAAATTGATGAAGATGAATCATATTCTTACTGTAACTTTCCAGTTATGTCCAACAGTTTATCGTATATAATTTGTACAACTTCAAAACTTTTAGCGCTAGTTATGCTGTATACTAAAACGTAGCCGTGAATATCCATCGAATACTGAGTTGGGAATATACTATACTCATCTTGACCCGCAGTATCTACCAATTTAACTTCGTATTCCTGGCTATTTACACGAGTACTCTTCGTGAACGCTAGAATGAAATCATTGTAAACCAATTTAATGTATCACGCAATATAAACTTAAACAATAAAATGCTGGATGATAGAAATGTTGCTCACTATTTTCAATTGTCGGGTCGTAAGAATCCACAAATTGTCCTTCAACGAATTGTATACTAAGCGATGATTTCCCAACGGACCTGTAGCCCATAATGGCGATTTTTCTCTGTTTTGGCGGCATTTTGCACAATATTTTTTTTCTACAACTTCAATACTTCTCCATGCTCTGATGGTACTGTAATACAGAAAGTATATACATTAATTGTTGCATTATAACTGTAATATTCAACAATGGTAATCTACATTCATTGTTAACGTATTTTTAGATGAAAGAAATAAACGCATATATGTTCAATTAAATCTATACATATGTGCAAGTACTTCTATACATCTAAACATATATAAATTTCCTAGAGTCATTAATATACATGTAATTTCTAAATATGTATGTACGTCTCGTATTTGACCTTTCGATAATCTTGCATGTAATCATTTTTTTCTTCTTTATTTTCATATGACGCTGAAAAATTTTGTCATGATTCACATCATCATGTGTTCAATTTAAAATCAATTTTATCAACATCAACTGTACAACTTTCACATACGTGAGTATTTCGTGTTTTGTTTTATAAATCAATACACGAAATACATAAATAAATAAATATGAATATTGGAATTATCGATGCACCAATTTTTTTTCTTCTCTCTCTTGATCACGATCAAAATGGATATATTGAAGTAGCGTTCCAACGTCAACAGTGTTTCTGTTTATAAAATGGAATTGATAATCGCAATTTAGTTTTTGTTGAGATATACACAAAATTCTAACCTCATATTGGGAATGGATATTGTGTTTGATATTGAAATAATGCAATGTGATACTTGGGTGAGAGTCGGGTGTGGGTGTAGACATAGAATTGTTGTACGTTGAAAACTCAAGTTTTACGAAGTTTCACACATAATAAAAAAATATTCATGTATATACCATGTTGCGTTGGAGATTACCTTTTTTTTGATGTCTTATATTCTTTATGAACAATATTATCTACAATGGAATATATATTAATTAGAATACAATATGATAATAATATACGATATATGATACAAATACGTAGATACACAAAAACACGATATACGCACTTCCGTAACCCGTGTTCAAACTGTATTTGTATGTACATATACATTTGTATTTAAGTGAACAGCTGGCAATGAATATACGGCAGTGCAGTTTGTAGAGAGATACATATAGGCATCACTAACCTCTGCAGCGCCAATTGGCAGAATTACCGTACTATAGAAATGCATAAAATTTTAACGCGCCAAAATTATGAATCAGTTTTTTATTCTTTCTGTATATGTGCGTTTGGAAAACAGGTGACTAAAGGTGTGAATAGTTCAGATTAGCTGTAATAATTCTCTCGTTAACTAGAAAACATTCGATTTATAAATGGATCGGGTTCATTCGAAAAATAAGGAGAGTGTGAACCAAACTCTTGCGTACAATGCATTTGAGTGAAAATAAAGATCAATGGAACGTGCGTTATAGTAAATTTTCATGATCGAGAACTTTATTTTAATGATTGATTCGATTATTTATTTATATATATACATTTTTTAATATCATATGTATATACATAATTGACAAAACGATACAATTTATTACGTCGCTGGAAGTTATAAATAAAAAAGTATAAAATGAGATCGCGTTCACTTATAAAGAGATGAGAGATTCTAAAAGTAAGATATACAGTCACAAGTAAATAGGTTGGGGGGCAGATGAAAAAAAAAAAAAATGATAAAACTCAGCGGTACGGATTTGGAATCACTCCAACGCCAACTCCACCTTCATGGGCACACATTGGTGTTGAGAATGTCCATGTGTTCGTTCGAGGATCGTAAACTTCGACAGCAGATAGATTTGATACTCCATCGTAACCACCTATTGCCCATAATTTTCCCATATTTGCTACCAGAGCAGCTCTACTTCGCATCATGTTCATTGGAGCTACGTACTCCCATCTGAAAATATATTAACGATGGACATTGATATCAATTTCATGAGGGAATATTTATTTAACAGATGAATATATCAAAATTTTTGGGTACTAACGAGTCTTTTTGGGGATCATAAACTTCGACAGATTGGAGAAACGTTGAGCCATCATAGCCACCACATACGTACAATTTCCCATATAGAGTTGCAACTCCAAGGCGACATCGTCGTGTTAACATAGGTTTTACTGTTGTCCATGTACCTGTTTGTGGATCGTATCGTTCGACCTAATTTTTCGCAAAGTTTAATTAGTGCTGATTATGTTGATGGGTTAGAGGATTAGCAGAGTTAAGATTACTGATGATCAAATGATGAGACCAATAATATTACTAACAGAATCGAATATTGAGAGACCATCGTGTCCGCCCAATGCGTAAATATACCCTTCAAATGCAACAACTCCACCAGCAGAACGATGTTTATTCATTGGACTTAACATTTGCCATTTGTCAGTAGCGGGACAATATTTTTCCACTGTATTCAACGATATTACACCGTCATATCCTCCACAAACGTAAATAAAGTCATTGAGAGCAGTTGTACCGACAGCACTAAGTGTATAATGGACCGAAAAAAAAAGGAAATGATGTGTAGTTCTATTCATAACATTCGAATCATCTTGAACTGACTAATATTTTTACGTGAAAAAATTACCTTCGTTTACAATGCATCGGCGAAATAATTTTCCAACTTTTCAATACTGGATGATAAACTTCAACTGTGGATAATCTCTCAACACCATTGTAACCACCAAATGCATATAATTTATTTTTATGTACGGCAACGCCAACTCGACTCCGATCCATAGTCATGGCTTCAGATTTACGCCAAGTTCCTTTGTAAGGGTCATAAACTTCTACGGTGCTTAATGAATTGCCATATTTTGTCAGACCACCAACGGCAAAAATATGTCCAACAAGATCGTTACAAATTCTTGGACGAAATCTGAAATTCTCTAGAAGATGTCGACGTTCTGGCATTAAATGGCAATCTTTTGCATCATCGAGTAAATCCCTGTGGAATGTAAAAAAAAACCTCGCATGTACTCAATAACGATTATTGTTAAACTCACATTGTATTTAAATTTTGTAGATGTATTTGAAATTCGTTACCTGCATTCATGTGAGCGTTTGATCAAATCTTCTTTTGCAACATGATCGACCAAATATTCTGGGCTAAGTAATGGTAACCTAACGAGTATCAACAATTTTGGCAAATATTGTAATCTCTCTTCATTATTATGTTTCACCCATCTAATAACAGCTTCAAATACTTGGGCTTCAGAAATAACATGAAGTTCATCACGTGAAACGAGCTCACGCAAATCTGTGAACGTCAATGATAAAAATTCATCTGATAACGATACTTGATGAAAATACTGATGAATATATTTAGTTGCTTCTTCAACGAGTGATATACAGCTCAAACGATCAGCAAAACTACGAATTCCCAATGCATTATATGGATGTAGATAAATTTTCAATACATCAGCACAAGCATCGCGAACTTTATTCAATTGCAGAAACGATGCACCGACCATTATGCTTTGTACATTATTCTTGTTCAGAGTTATTTTCCCACTATAGGCAAAGTTGATCAAAGCCTCTAGAGCACTGGAAACGAGAAGAGAAAAATTATAGACGATTGGGTAACTATCGATTGAGTTATGACGCCATGATCATTGTACCAGCACAGAATTCCTTCTTGGAGAGAGATCATTACTCTCGCGACAAAATTCATAATTTACCAAGTACAGTCACATTTGTATCTCAAAGACATGGAATATTGATATATATATATTTCCGATTCATATTAAATTAAAATAAAATAGTCAGTTGTACGGGTTCACTTGTCGACGTACAAAATAGTGAGTTTACTCCACTTCCCACAGTCTCTTGAGAATTCCAATTTGCATAAAGCATCTTAATTATTGAAATCATATGTTATTCATAGTCTACCATGTAATTGTTTGCATTCTATTCCCCCATACTTCTCTCATCACTCTAAGAACATCCTCGATAATGTTGAATGAAATTTTTGTGCTGATAAGAATGAAATAAATAATATAAAAAATCTTCACAGTGGGCAAACAAAACTTACACTGCATCAAAACCTTGTAATGTTATATCTTTTTGTTTACTTTCAGCCATGTTGTTCAGAAACATTGCATGAAAATACGGAATCGTTGCTGCCAAAACGACTCTATGAGCGCTAAATATTTGGTCTTCAGCCTGAAAAAATAAGAATAAGTGATACAAAAATAAAAACGATGAGTAAGATGAACAAAGACAATTATCATTCCGAGTATACATATTGTTGGAATAAAGTGAATAAGACAAAGAGATAAACGAAAATAGTATATGCCTGTCACTGTCTATGTCTTCAAACAAAGAATATCGTTCCATGTTTCAAATGAGAGAGGTTACAATTTTTTATTATGAATGGTTAAATACCTTGAGCGTGACATCGCAGAGTTTTCCCTGTCTCCGTATCTCTTCGAATATTGGAAAGCCCTGTGCAAAGAGTTCCGGCTCTTGAAATACAGTTTGCTCATCATATTCTTTGTCGATTTTCAATACTTTTGGCTGTTCTGCAAGACACATACTCGCGCAGTTGACAGCAGCACAGCCTGCTCTCTCTGTTTATGTATCAATTCTTTTTTATTTATTTATGCTCGTGCAAAGTTGGAGACTTTAAAAAACGTCATGCGAACTGTTGAATATTAAAAGTGAGTAAGGTTTTCATATGTTGGAGAGTTGGTAGTACTGATACGCTGTAGTTTCACTCAGCAATGTGAGGTTATGTTAACGTGGGCTGTGGAACCAGTAATTTTTTAATTTCCTCACGATTGATGATTCTGGATAGAATCATGCAGGATTTATTATTGCTCTCATTGTTTGCAAAGAAGATCAGATAGAATGGCTCACATTATTGCTAATTGGAGAGAAATGTAAGTTTTCGCACCATATCAAACTCAGTCTACTCAATTTGGAACTGATTACAATTTGGGAATATATAGTGAATGAAAGTATTCTTAACACTGTTTGAATTCACGATGAGATCGAATGAATATCTCACTACTGAATAATTCTATCACATCAGGCCGAAATTGAGATTCTGGATTTGTTCAACTGCAATCAGTTTGAATTTTGCCGCCGGTAGATTTGGAATGACGAGTGCAATCGACCAACTTGTTTTTATAACTTCCTATTAGTATTAGGACAGTATGAAATTGAAGAGAGGTGTGCATTGATACATTACACTACCACTTTACTGATAATATTCTCCTAATGCAATATGAAATTTTCAGTCTTTAAATCATGCGCTCCCTAAAATTAGCCCCTTCATTATCTTTTTTTTTTCTATAAAAAAGGGTGGAAAATGGCCATTTTTTGAATTACTTTTTTTTCCCAAATTTATCCCTTGGTGTATTCATAATTAACCAATTCAAACTAATACCAGTCAATTCTACATACGACGCAGCCAATCAACGTGTACGTACGCATCTCGAGCGAGATTCAAAATCTGATGGCAGTTTGTGATTTACACAGGTGTAAAATGATGTACCGAGGGAATAATTAAATACACTCGCATCGAATAAATGTAAATTTTTTTTTTTCTGTTAATCACGCTGACGAAACGTCCGCTCCTAGTGGAGAAATTTCACAATAATTATTATAGATGTCATAAATTTATGTGATAATTATTCTTTGTGAATGACCAAAAGATTTTATTTGAGTGTCATATTACTCGCATGCTTCGTATTCGAATGAATATCTCGTCATATCAGGAGGGAAGAAATATTCATAAGGCAAAATAACATGAGTGCGAACACAGGCATTTATTTGTAACAATACTAATTGTAAACTAAATAAGTGTATATATTGTTCAGTTGTACTGTCACTGATCATTTAACAATAATTTACGTAGTGTGGTGAATGTATTCACAAGCTTAAATGGAAATTTGATACATTTATCCATATGAATATAGATTTATATATATTTACATATTTACAAAAATACGCGATATTCTCATTTTTGTTATATTTATACTTGATTTACTCGAAGTTTCTCATTTTATCGTTGCTCCATTTATAGAAAATTGATTTGTTTGGGAGACGACTATGATTATCTAAATTTATTCAACGATAAAAAATAATCCTCCTGCTGAATGTGTTAATTAAATTACAGTCAATCAAAGGTAGGCATTTTTACTTTGTTTTTTCTTATCATTGCAAATATCACGTGTTCAAATATATGAGGAAGGCTCGCATTGTAGTGATGAATAAAAGAGTAGATAAGCGGATGCATATTGACTTTTCACATACGATTCAGTAACTTCTGTTACTGTTTGATCATCGTATTTATACCATCTGTAATGAAATATAGAAAAAACATGATGTTTAATTCATTGACTTGCGCAAGTATTTAGATTCAACTAGGTTATTCAATTTAAATACATATGTAAATATTTTTTTGGTTTTACGTACTTGTTTAAAGCTGAACTCTTGCATAAAGCCGTGTAATGGCCGCCGCCCATGCTGCCGTAATGATTTGATATGGCATAGAGATTATAATTATAATAACGTGAATTGTTATGGAGAGTATTTGATGAATCCGAATCGATAACAAGATATGGTCTTAAATTGAAATCAGTCAATGGGAACATTACAGAAGTATTTTTTTTCGCCAAATCAACATCAGTGCCGGCGAAACGATTCAAATGGATCACCATTATAGGTGATAATTTGACAAAATCAAATTTTTTTGTTGCCTCACGAGGAACTTTACAATTTGGACATGCCCATCCTGATATCCTTTGACCACTTAAGAAACTCTTGAGACAATCCTATGATAAAACAAATAGATCGTGATGATGGTAAAAGTATTTATGATAATCAACAACTATGAAATAATTCATTGACCTTCAATGAGTCGTTCGATGAAATAAAAAGGAAACAAAATATTTAGGAGATTGAAATGTTAAGTGAAAAAATAATGAAGTATTTTGTTTACTCACGTCCAATGTACATCGATAAGGTTCCGGTAATGGTACAGATAAACTATTGAATGTTTCATATGTGATACTTCGACTTGAGCACGTTGAACAGCTAATGCTCGATCGTAATTGACCATTGAATAATTGTGAAATTATAGATATTTGGCCCTCTAAAGACTTCTCCCACTCTTTTTCGGCTGCGCTTAATGGGCTATCCCTCCGTAATTTCAAATCAGCCTGTAATTACGAATACGACGAATCAATTCGAATTGATCGAATGTAATCAATGAGATAAGCAATATAATATATGAAATTGATAATGAAGAAATTTTATACTCACTTTTCGTAAATCATTGTGAATCCAATCGAGGAGAAATGTCAGAAATTCATGGGAATCTTGTTGTTCATAGCTATCAAACTGCAATCTATACTGTCCAATTGTATTCTGCATAGAATAGGGATGGTTTTGGAAGATTGTTGATTATGTACTCGATAAATTTTGTGCTGATAAAATGGAGTAAACAAATATTTACCTTAAGGTCACGTGGTGCAATACTTTTATACTGACCGCGCCACAATGCCTTTATAACATGGGCGAATTCTTCAGCAATATGTCCTCGTGTTTCATTATCAATGTTTGTATTTAGGTCGCCTTGATAGGAATTTTCAATGAAATATTTAGCTAAATACGCTGTGTTACTCAGGCACTGTATTATACTATTCATATAGCATGAATTCCCTAAATTCTTCAAACCAGTGATACCAGGATGCTAGAAATGAAATGAAGAGAATCAGCAAGATGAGAATTAAAGTTTTCCTAAACTATTTATAAATATTTTTTTGTTGGGTTCATGAATTTATCACCAAACATATCACACACCTTCTTGAAATACGCTACTATCTGAAATGGCACAAATCTACGTTTAAGATGCACCATACTGAATAGTTTTTTTTTCATTAATTATAGTTGAAATAATAACTAGCGATCTAATGAAATGAAGATACACTGTGAAATCACAAAACATCCGAAACTTTGTCATTCTAATCAGCCGACAGATTTTTGAATTATTATCCATGACTTGCGCCGTATTTTCGAGGATTTGATTTGTATAATTGACCGTAATGGACGTTTATGAAGTACAATATTGAATAAATTATTGGAAACATTGATTGAAAATTAATTTGTACTCGAAAATATGATATACGAACTGAATGTCACAAATTACTTTGAGAGGATAAATTTTGTCGTCCGCGCGTACGTCAAGACCATATAGTTAACGATAGGCTATTGGATTTTGTGGGATTGTGAAGCCACATTAGTACACACTCGTGTTTCTGTACACACGTGCATAATGATAGAGTAGGAAAGTTGCTGTCGTTAATGTGCCACCAGTAATAATATACTAATCAATACGTAAAAATCTTCCCAAACATCCACGCACTATTTTCTCCATTTTTTTCCCCTCCTCCACGTCATTTTTAGTTTGATAAATAAATATTATATAATTATTCTTTTCTTAATGAAATTATTGAAACAATCAGAGAAAGTGGTTGAAAAAACTCACAGGATTGCTGTTGTCAACTACGTTGAGGAATTTTATTTGTACCATATTAATTCCCAAATGATAAATTCAAAGTGAACTTTGTGGAATTGACTTGTCAAGTGAAAACAACTTCTTTCAAAACATTCTCACTTTTTTCTTTCTTTTTTTTTTTTTGCGGCACGTTAATTTATATGGATGTGTTTGCTGATAACAAATTGGACTGAACTGAATTGTTAGAAATCTGCCAAGCCAACACGCACATCACGTGATAATAATGTTATCTCATATTAAAAACGTGTGCACGTCATAGCGATTAAATTCTCAAGGCTTGGTCGGTGATCCCTGATAAAACAGTTTTAATTTGTACAATGATCATACATATATTCAGCTGTTTATATTGAACTCACTCAATAATGACGGTGACGCAATAATGATAGATTTTACTTTTAGTTCGATTTCTATATACTTTCGTGTTCTATGTTCATAGTTAACGAACAGAAAATTTACGAAATAATCTAATAAATTGGGATGCATGTTTTATCAAGTACACTGGCACTCATCATTGACTCATATGGTATATATAAATGTGAAACGTGACTGAACTGTAATCCTGTATAATGGAATTAGAATTGTTAACGTCACACGATCGAAATCATTTACATCGTTATAAGACATTGACAAGATTTTCTTGAGAATGTTATATGACATGAATAATCAAGTGGATTATTGACATGGAATTTGGATGGATATTTTTTTTATCGGCCAGATCGGATGAAAGTGGAGAGTATTTTCACAACTTACAACTTGTCGATAAACTGGATCCATCCGCTTTCCTGGATCGCGTGTAGCAATTGGTTGATTGTTATTGTTATTGTTTGTCTCGCGTTGATTTCTTCGTACATTTAGCGGCTTTGATGTTCTATCAATTTGCGGTGTTTTACGATCCTCAAGCTATATTTTGAAACAATAAGGAAACGAAAGGAGAGAAAATATAATAATAAAGATAAGAACGGTTATTTTGGCTAATAAATTTTGGAAATTTTTGTCAAGTTGTAAATTAAGCAAATATGTTTTATGACTGGAAAAGAACTGGATATTCAATTCAGCTAATATTTTTGAGGGGCGAAAAATATATGAGGAAGATAATTGAGAAATAGAAACATTGCAAACTATTACCGAGTATAGTTCAAAAACGATATTTACTTGATCTTCTTTCTTTGACTTCTTTACCTGGGCGAGATTGGGACTAGAGAGTGATCTCTTGAGGCAATTGTTTGTTGTTGACCCCTCGGACTTCAATGGCTCTTTGTGTATTAGATTGTTGTTATGTCTCGGTGAGGATAATAAATTTTGTTGGTCGTCATGCGCTTTCCTTTGCAGGGAGAGAAAAAAAAAGAAAATCATCGTTAAAATACTCAATTATAGTCAATAACTACGGATAAAGTTTTCTTGTTTTTTTGATAATTACTGCTGTAATTTTCTGTCCAAGATGACTGTTGCGATTCTTTGTTTGATATCGCCATGCCGCAGTTCCAATGCAGTTCTATCTGCAGAATCCGCTTTAGTCATGGGTACCTCGAGTAATTTCATCGAATCCCATTTACTTTCCAATTCTTGTTTGTTCAAACTCTGTAGGGATAAAAACAAATTTGGATGAAAATCATAAGGGTGAAAGAATTAAGGGTCGAGGGTTATGAAGCGATATTTACAATTTTTTGCTGCGTCAGTACCAGCGCTTCCCTCTGACTTTTCAAAGTGTCCAGATCTTCCGCATCATAATTCTCATTATTGAATTTTAAATAAATTTCATTGTCCATTTTCGTCAATTGACGTTCTATTTTCTCTTCATTTTCTAAAACATCAATAAGCTGAGAAAGAGAATTCAATATTGCTTGAGATTTTTGATTATTTGGGGTTAGAGTAGGTTTGCTACTGCGATCAATTAGCGGCTTCGAAATTGAAACATTGTTTGTCGGTGTCTTCATTAAATCAATATTTTCCATTTCTTGTGATAAACGTGAAAGATCGACACTTTCTTCATCAATATGAATGAAAGAGTCTCGAATTCCATTGGAGTTTCCTATGGAATTATTTCTGATTATCTCTGGTTTGGGAAGATCTCTGTAATTCCCACGTAATTTCATATTATTCACGTCAGTGTTGTTTCTCGATTTTGTTGTCATTGCTTCCGTTCCTATCCAGTCGGGATATTGTATTTCTTCCAAAATTTCATCCATAGCATCGCTGTCCGATAGAAGAATCGGTGGTACAATTTTCGGATCGGTAACAAATGATGGATACGAATGCAACCATTCACTATAGCCACCATCAAGAAAGTATATATTAGGTGGTTTATTGCCAGGATCCCATGATTTTAATAAAGTTTCCATTGTTAGTAAATGTTTTGCTTTTTCTATTGTTTGTCTATTTGTCATCCAATCCATGAGAATTAAGAAATCCAAATGTTTTGTACTGCGTCGCTCGAACAGCAATGCCATTTGTCCACCACGACGTTCTTGCAAATAACCCTCGAATCTTTTGGCTAGGATGCTGTAAGTATTGGATTTGAGATTATCAACAAAATTTAAACTGTTGAACTTGTTGGATTACGATATGCTTGTTTAGATAATTTTATTTCTCACTCACCCATTTTTGATCTCACTAGCTGGTATATTCACACATCTCGAAGTTTTCATACGAGAACGATCAAAATCTTCAGTTGATCGTGTATCAATAATGAGGTATCGGTCTTTGGACAGTAATGTGTAAAGATGAGTACATGACATGAATTTATCATAAACTTCGCCATCGATTGGCTCATCAGTTGGTGTTTCTGGGAAATTTAATGGAATATCTAATATTTTTCCAGTATTTTGATTCAACATCAAATGCTTGTCAGCATTCAACATGATATCCTCAGTATTGTTAGTAGTCGCAGTAGATGTAGCATCCAATATTTTATATATATCGTCATATACTTGTTGCACTTTTTCAATCTATTTCACAAAAGAGATAAACATTTTCAAAATGCCAATGAGAAATGATATCAAGTCGATTGCATCTGCAATACTACATAAGTCCAGGTACAGTGGATATTACAACGTGATGTTCGATACGGTAGTTTTTTTATTGAAATGAATTTTTTGTTGTACAGGACTCATGTAGTATCAAAAAATGAAAGACACCACAGCTAGAGCACGCGCACATCTTCGGCCTTATCGGGTAAAACTAAAATCAGACTATAACCATGATTACTATTAATATACTCCAAATACACAACTCACTACTGACCTACATCCGTTACCACCAAGTAAAAAAATAATGAGGAAACGGCCAAAACCATAATCAATAATCTTGGACGGTTTCCGAAAAATGGTTCGAAGTTATCAACTGACATTTTAATGGAAGAATGAAATCAAGAACTCGTTGCAAAATTGATTTTTAATCATAGATCGAGATCAATTCGTGAATATTCCACACACCACATAAATCTTTGATCTCCAGATCTCTTTTGTGGTATCCTTCTACAATCGACCTCACGGAACAATAATTCATTCATTGTCTTCTCTGCTTACCTGATTCGTAGATATAAACTTCTTAAAAAACGATGGATCATCCCGGAAATCTTTGGTTTTCTTGATCAAATCAACTGCACTCAAATATCGGTGGAAAAGAACAAATGCGTGTTCCAAATCATTATCTTTCTTCGAAAGTAATCCTTTTTCATACATATGTGGAAGTCGCTTTGCGATATCTTGTGGTTTTGGGTGTTTCAAATTCTTTACCGCTGAGTCAATGAGCTTCTGTATCTTTGGATTATCGCGTTGATATTGATTTACCATTTTGGACATATTTATATGTCTCGGTTATTGTTTCGACCAATTCCAAAGAATAAATTCATATAGGTGCACGTCATACATATATGTAAACGTCAAGCCATAGAATATCTCTTGGACAATGATCAATTGCGTTTCCTGGGAAGAAAGTGAGGTTATGCATTAGCATTAAAAATCAATACGAATCATAATACGTAAATTGAAGAAAGATTTTTGTTTATAAATAAAATATGTTGGGTTATATCACATTGATGAATATTTCATATGAATTCCCCAAAATTTGGGTAAGACGTGAAGGACAACGAATTGGGGGTTGGTTAAGAATTACACTTTTAGTTATGGATGATTACTCACCAATAGTTTCCAAGGTTCCAATGATTATTTTAACAAACTATTTTTCAGTATTAAATCTTTGAATAATGAAGAGTATGACATTTGATACTAATGACGACAGATTATAAATTAAATAGAAAAAAAGAGGTTGGATGTAGATGGTAGAACTTATGACAGTTGCATGACAAAATCGGATGAAGCGCCTCCTGTGATTTATTGGTTATGTTTGTACACTTGAGACTGTGCAGATGGCACTTTCATCGATAAGGTACAACTGCGCAAATTACAAATTCAAACATTTTGTGTAAATCATAGAAAAGTTGCATTTTCAATTGTGATTATAAAGTTTACAGTCGAACAGTCCTCTAAACCACATTCAGCATTCGCGTCAGATTCAATTGGAAATAATTTTCAATCGATTGATGATTCAAATGGCGGATTTGATCTTGTACATCACGTGCATTTTCATTAGGTGATAAAGATCAAGACTCCAGTGAAGGAGAATAGACACCACATTATTCATTTCTACACGTTTGAATACAAAAATACAATTTCAAATGGATATTTTCAATGAAACCTGTTTCGAATTGATATTCAAAATTCCATGAGGAATATTACACATCAACACTGTTTTCAACTGTGTTAATACTCACCACAAGAGATTGTTCCAGAAGTTCAATTGCATCATTAACAAGTTTACTCTTCAATTTAATTAACTATTGATATCAACTCAATTCATTGTGAACTGGCGAAGTTTATAGAGCAAGAAATTCCCGAAACTTCCAAACGCATGACTAACATCATTTCTAATAAACAATAAAACGACTGAATAAAATAATCCGATAATGTGCACGATAAGGAGATAGGAGGCCAGCAAATAAAAAAAATGACGATGCTCGTTAACGACATGTTCAATTTCGGATAAATCATCAAAATGGAACTATTTTTACTTCTACCATTTATCCATTCTTTTCGTTTCTTATCAATCACAAATGAAATAAAATATTTGATGGATTACAAAATGTCAAATTTTATGAAAAAAGTTTACCAAACGACATGAAAATTTGGTGAAATTACTGACAAGAAAAGACATTGGATTAATTAATATTTCTAGTCAATCAATTTGTGACTGAAAATAGAAAAAGTTTTGTGACAATTCTTCAGTAGTGAAAGTGCTGTTAGATCAGACAACATGAAACATTAGTCATATTCACTACGGAATATGAAAACGAATAAATTCATATACGTTCGTATGTGGCGCCAATTGTTCATCCATCTCCTATTGCCTCCTGTTCGTTCATCGACGAATTTTTGCGCCCCGATAAAAATTGATATCGACGAGTGTACAGGGGATGGGGGTGAATGGAAAGGATAGAGAGAGGGTTGGAAGCAGGTTGTCAGAGTGTTTGTTATTTCCCACAAATGGGAAAATTTTTTTTTTTATTCATTTATCAATCGGAATTTTTTTCTTTCTCTTTTACTTTTCAATCTTGAGGTTTTTCCATGTTAAGATGCAGTTCGACAATGAAAAAAGTGTCAAAAAGTTAAGAAATAGATATTGGTAAATGAAAAGAATGCGATGGTTCGTCGCGAAGAAATCTCCACCACGCATTCTGGTATCAGGATAGCAGGAATTGTGTGAAACAAAATACAGAATTCTTCGACATTCACTGGAGTATTTGTGTGAGTGCGCGCGGTTCCAATTGATCGGTTTGTACTTTTTTATTCGCATTCATTCCAACAAAACGAAATAAAATGGGATTAATTTATTAACATCAATGATAAAAGAAAAAACGAAATTCATCATTCTTGAATATTTTATGCTCCATGAGTAAACAGGAAAAAAATCATATTTGATCCATCCATAATCATAAATCAATCAAGAGTAATAATAAATTTATGCTGTAAAAATAAATGAAAAATGTTTTTTTATTTATTTATTCAATAACTCAAGAACGATACTTTTGTTATTTATTTCTGTTAGTAGAATGAACTAACATTTTTTGATCGGTCAGAATAAACCCAATAGTAACGTGAAAATATTGGGTGATCAGAGGAATGAAGGAGCTTCCACCGATGCTTGCACTTACACTCACACACACACTCCATTCGATTTTTGCAATTGCAAGTTCATATATATATGCATTATGTGCATTGCTTCCTCCATTTTCCTGTTCTCCAGACGCCTCACCAGCATTTTTGCACTTCCGTCACTGCCATTAAATTCACTACAAAACCGAAGGAAAGAAAAATTAAAAACAAAACAAAAATGTGAGATACATAAATATCAGTAGTTTTTCATTCAACATATTTCATTCCAGTATCATCATTATTATTTTCTCTATTTCTGTTTTCTTTGAGTTGTGGAAAAAGTGTCTGGAAGTAAAGTTACATTTTTTTAAACTTGGCAGCATCATCCTTCATCACTTTCGTCTGATATGTTTCATGTATACATTTCATCTTCTATATTTATCTCACTCTTTTCCACCCAACCCCAACATACATCATGAAACCTGTCAAAGTATCAGATACATAATATAATAGAACGAGCATACTCACTTATATTTGACGTTGCATGACATCATTTACAGTATTTTCTCGTCAGAACATGTTCATGCAGTTGGTACTTTATATTACTTTATGGATTTTCTTCTTCTTTTCCAAATGAATTTGACACTTTGACAACAAGATGAACATTGAGAAATGAAATTTATAAAGACTTGGAAATATCTCAATTATTTAAAGATCATTCATTGGATTTTGTTTGTGATATGGATACATCAGGGTTTGTTCATGAGTATCATTCTCAAATTGACATTCGTGAAATTGAATGATTGAAAAATGTAATCTGATTATGTATCAATCATAATGACTCAGTGATGATACGGAAATTGGATTTATCATGGCGTACAAACTCTCGACTGAATTCCATCCAAAATCAATTCCACTTTCTACCATCCACTTCACTGGAGTGACATTACCCACGCTAACTAACCTCAAACGATAGTCACCATGTGATGATTGCCAAACATACTTCACACAAATTCAAAAGGTTTTTAGAAACATTGCTGAATGTCATTTTACTCTCAATTACTTTTTTATTTCTCATTAAAACACTTTGTATGTTGCAATTAGCTTTTCTCTTCACTTTCTCCACATCATTTTCACATCATTCATAGAATTCACTCCCTCATCACAAAATCACCTGTAAATAACATGAATAATAAATTAAAAAACGAGTATCAGCATTTTATTCAAATGCTAATTCAATAAATCAACTTGTCAAGATAAAAATTCAAAATGAAATGATAATTCACACATCAGTTGAATAAAAATGAAAAACAGTTGTCATCACAGCAATTTTCTTTTGTTACCCATAATTAAATATATCTCTCACAATTTTTGTTTGTTTGTTAGCCTCGTAATACCTCCCCACATATAATAACATGCCCATGGGGTGAGTAAATATATATCTCGTATTTCGTGGACTGCAATTGGGGGGTGTTTGAGTTACACTACATAATGCGCACACAAAAACATGTATACACACATACACACATTAACAAATACGACAAAGATCTGTTTGGGGTAGTAATTAGTTGATTAAAAATGATTTGATAACATCCATTAATTTAATTATAAAAATTATACAAAGATGAGATATAGAGAGAGTGTTTCATCTTTATTTTCATTCTTTCTATTTACATCATCAGTATAATTATAAAGTAAAAACAAATCTTTACTTTCTATCAGAACTTTAACAGAAATCATTCGAATACTTCGCTCCCATTTGTTTTTTCTTTTCGTCTTTTCTCTTGTGTATATTATTTTACCTATACACAAAAAGGTTATGTTGTAGATGTAGAGTTTACGAATGTGATATTTAATTCATACAGCCAACTGGGAAAAATAAATGTTGTAAACGTCTCGTGTGTTGCCGCAACATCCCAAAGTACATACTATCTCATTCCGTCTCATGGTAAATGCAATTTTAGTGCTTCATATATATATATACAGCAATACATATCCACTTCACGTATGAGTTTGAACATTTGCAATGAATTATTGAAGTTGAGGTTAAGAAGAATGAAATGTTTATTTACATCAGCACTTAACTTTGTTGCATTTTATCGTAATGACAATTGAATTTTACGTATGAATCGATGGAAATTCATGTGAACAAATTTTAGTAATAAACTTCACACACCAAATGGAAATTTAAACGTTGAACTAAGTCATATGGCATAATATAATATTCAGAAAACGTGCGTTAGAACGCTGAGTACACGGTAGTGAGTTTCCGGTGGATTTCTTTATCACTTTACCTGCCTAAGGGGAAAAAAGAAAATATTCAATACGGCTGGCTGCATTATGTAACTCGTGCCGGCTCGGGGAGCTTGAAAGCACGAGGGCAGTGAAAACTAGAGGGAGAATTGCGAGGTGAGCAAAAGCAGCGAAAAAAAAAGGGGGGATAGAAAGAAGAGTGGAGAGAGTAGAAGAGAATGAATGTGAGCAAAGTGGGAAAGTTGAGATACTGCTGAAGTATTTTCGCGCTCGTCTTTCGCATTCCAAATAACTAATTTCCCGTGATGGGGTAAAACTATGTTGCCGGTTTTTACATGATCAAAATGGTAGATGAGATTGTTGTTATAAAGTTCTTGATTTTTGGTTTATTCAATTGAACGGTTGTTTTGTCCTAATTTTTTAGGTTAGTGCAGTCCCGTCTTGTTGATTTGTATTAGTTCGATATTGATCGTTGATTGGTGTGCTTCGTTATGTGAACTGAGGCCACAGTTCTTCGTCCGTGTGATTATTTTGAAAAGGAGTATGAATATTTCTGGCCGTGTTAATATAGAAATTAATATGATGATGCAATGGTAAATAAGAATTGTTAACATTGAAAATGAATAATTGTTGCGTCAAATGCGTTCAATGATTCTGTTTATCTATCTGAGTGATTATTAATCATATATAAAGGAAAACGAAACGTTGACGATAAAAGAGCTTAACATAGACTATTTCAATTTCAGTTTTATTGATTTTCCATTTACAATCAGTCTCGATTCAACGTACTATAACATGAGAACTATCAATCGTAATTGGAAATTGTGAATGGAAATGTATCAGTTAACCGATTGGGTATCGATTAAAAGAAGAAAATAAATTGTTGCAACAGCCAATTAGCAACAGTACGACAGTACCAACTATCCAAGTGCTTTTTTTTACAATATAAATTGTTGATTGGAAGCAAACAAATTCTAGTTATCCACTTTCAAATTGGATCCTTCAATATAATGAAAAATACTGACAATGTAGGGGAAAATTCGAGAAAAGCATGAGGACTACGAACCATTCCTGGTAGAAAAGGTTGAAATGTTTTCATATAATTTGCATAATTGTGTTACTTTTCAAAAACAATCGATATGCATTTTCAACTAACCATAATGCGTCTCACTTGTCCTACACAACCACCATTTGATGAGCAAACGTATACTACAATGACGAGGAAAAAAAAGAATGACAAGAGGGTGAAATCCAATAGGGTAAAGTTACTCTCTTGCTCTTTCATGTTCCCATACCTTTTTTTTTCCCTTTGACATCAACGTCACACATTTTTATCTACTTTTTTCGTAATACTATATTGAAGGTGGCATAATATTTCAGCCTACCCCACTTTATCCTATCACTCTTCTTGATATTCTCATAGAGTTGTGTGTACTCTTGACGAATGTATTGAGCATATTTAAACTCTTCTTGTCTGTGTATGGAAATATTTAGGTCGATGTGTTGTATGGAATATGAAAACATTGGAAATACTGTTCCATCACGATATTCTACACGAATCTACACGTGAATTACTCAGTGTGAAAGCTTTCGTGTGTTTTTGGAACAATGTTGGTGACCAAAGGGGTGCAACACGAACTAGATTGAATATTTCAATTATTCCTTTCAATCTTTATCATTTCAATGATGAAATACAAATTCAATTATTCATCCCAGCCATTGTGATGAAATTTTTTTCGTCACCACATCGGATGTGAATATCCGAGTGGATGGATTTATTAATCATTTTTGTTCCAGAGAAGTGTTTATGTTCAATTAATGAATCGATTTCATTCGATTTATTGATAATAAGGGGACTGAATTAATTCAATTGCGACAAAAGTTATAAATTGACTCCGGAGTTTTCTCCTGTTTATCATCAAGGAGGAAGATAATCAAATTGGGATGAATATCATCGATGGAAAGTTCTTTTTGATTGTGTGAAGATAATTGTCGTTTAACATACACTGCCATGTGAGTATGGTGAATCGTGCAGCTCTCAAGGGAAATGTTGAGTAAAAGAGGCAACTTACAAGCGTGACATTTTCTCATCTCTGGGTCAATATAGAGAAAAAATGGAGAATAATGCTCAACCCCATGCTGTTACATGTGAGACTTTACGTACACACACATTTATATACATAACCGCCATACAGTGGCGTTGGGTGAGGGTTTGAAGGGTGAAATATAGATCGATAATCTTGTACTTACCTCGTACGATACCAAAACTTTGACTCTAACACTAAAGAAATCCCTGAGGCGACAACATATATTATAACCACGAAAATCTCTTCTCTATCAGATTCAGCCCTTCTTCAATGTGAATAACAGAAAAAAAATGATCCATGAATTGTACGAATTGTTCATGTCGATACTTGGGTTCTTCTATAACAAATAGATGAACATGAAGATGAGGAATGACAAGAATAGAAAACATGACATTTTACATGAAGAAATCATTGAAGAATAAATAAAAACTTGTTCGATTATTTTATGAATTTCATTTCTATTGATTTTCTTATTTTTGCTGTGTCAAAAATAAACAGACATTTATTTATGTGAATGGTAAAAAAGTCGAGAGTCAATATAAATGCTAATGTATGTAAAAATATAAAAATCAAGAATATCGTAGAATAGGATGAAAAATTTCGGAGGAAAATAAAGATTCACAGAAGAAGAAAGAAAGGAAAGAGAGAGGGGATTTGATGTTGGAAATTTCATCTCCATCATAATTCTCCTCCTGGATTCGAATAACAAGTAATATAAATATTCCAAATTCACGTAATGAATATTCATATTGATATATACATAAACATAAACGTCAGAGAAAAATAAACTTGATGAAAAGATTGGAACACATTTTGCAAGCTCGACAATTCCGCTCATATCATACCTCTCAGCTTGCAAAACCAACAGAAATGGAATAAAATAAATTTTTGATATATTGAATCAATACGAATTGAAAATGCAATACGAAAAATAGTCGTGGAAGAATAGAGATTTGAAAGAAAGAAGGAAGGAAAAGCAGCTTTGAATATTATTCAGAAAGAATTGAAGGGTGAGTTTAAAGCAATGATGGTATCATGATGATAAGACAAGGGGAAAGAGAATTTCTGAGCCATCTGCTGTTGGTGCTTCTGCTTGCTGCTATCATGCAATGGGTGGGAAGAAGACAGAAGGAGGTGTGGAGGATAAAGAGGGAGACAAAAAGGAGCAGAGATGAGGTTAAAATCCGTTGAGAGTTGCCATCGGTGCCCCACGGGGGTTTTTCCACAATATCGATTTTGCTTCAGTTTGCTCCCTGTCGAGTGAGTTTCATATTATTTTCTGTGGTGCCCATATCGTCACACCCATATTTTCCTTCACCTTCAACTTCTTCCACTCGCCAGACATATTTTACAACACAATGATAATACAACTTTTATACTTATTCTTCTCATAATATTATCTGTATTATTCTGTGGTTTGTCTTTTCTGCTAACGATGACAATGACAACAAAAATGACAAAGACAATTGAATTCGTACGATAAAGTAGAGCTAGGTTAAACGATGTACATGAAATGTTCCGAGGATTCATGAGAGAAGAAAAAAAAATTTATGAAATGTCTACATCTGCATTAATGTAACTGTTTTCGTCAGAGCATGATAAAATAAATGAGATGTAAATAATCAATGTAAATTTATGTGTCGACGTTAATATAACAAGACAAAATATGATGCAACAGCTCACATTGTTCCATTATGCTTTCACAGTATAATATTTTTCAAGAACCAATGTTTGTGTTCTCGTTCGTTGTGTCAAACTAAGAGAAGTTGTTTTTTAAGGAGGACAATTTTTAAAAAAAATTCTGAGGAAGTCTTAGAGCACTATGTTATATATTTTGTATATGAATATCTTGCATGAGATGTTGATTACGTCCTCGATAGCATTAATTATTGAAGTGTATTTATCTTTTTTATTTATGTACATTTTGTACTTGATTAAATATATATAGAAGCCACTTAAATATTGCCAGATATTCCCAATTGTTATTTCATACTTGTAATCATCAGTTCCAATTTTTCTCGTTTATTCATCTGTTTTAATCGCTTATAAATAAGATTTAGTACATATTCCTAAATTTAATTTTTTTCTTTATACATATATAATAATTTTCATGTTTCATTAAATTTTATTTTCTGAAATTATTACCTACGTACGTTATTTCAATTGTTATAATAATAAATAAATTGCATTTTTCATTTCTTCCACCAGTTTTGATTCAATTTACTGTTGCCCCTGTCATTCAATGACTAGAAATTCCTTTTTGCATTGTTTACCTATTCACTTATTAATCTTCTTTACTTAATTAAAATTAATTTTCATCCACTCGTCACTTCGTCTTATGATTTTTCATTTCTCTAGTTCGAACGTATCAAAATAAGTCTTTGATTGATGATTTTTTTTTTGTTTATGAAGATTGACATTTGCATGTTATTCATTTAGGTTCATTTTATCGTAAAAAGTTAAATGCAAAATTACCAGGTCACCTCGTTGATTTAATAGAGCGATGATTTTTTATATCTTCCTTCGCACACAGTCGTTGTAATTCATTGAAAAATGATATTTCAATAATTGTTATGTAGCTTATACAATTTTTTTTCTCTTCCAAGTTTTATTATAAAAATTGTGGAAATTGAAATAAATAACGAACGCAAAATTAAATATTAAACAATTATGATGTATCAATAATAAAATACAACTACGACAGCACAAACATTACACATCAGCAACTATTTTTCCATAATATTGGCCATTATTTATTTATTTATTGCTTGATATGAACACTTCTATCTTTCAAATACTGCACATAAACGTATTGGGAGAAACTAAGAAAGAAAAAATAATGGATGACGGTGTGTTATAGAGTTTAGAGGATGCGTCTTCCAAAATAAAGAAGAGAAAAGAAAAAAAAAAAAATGAGTCGAACCATTACCATTTTTCAAGTTGAACTCATCCAACTTTCAAATCCTAGTACTTTGCTCTTGCAACGACTCAAACTACTTTTATTTCACCGTTCTATTTCTCCGCCTTGTTACGAACAATGTGATGGTGGTGGTTGAATATTTTCTTTTTTCTCTGCGCTTTCCTTCTCCATCTAAGTATTACGCATCCACCAGACTGCTGTAATCGTTGTCGGATCTCTTCCACACCAAGAGCCACAATGGCAGAGGAGCTGCGTTGAAGAAATTGGAATTGAAAAGAAATGTGAAGGGAAAAGCAAAAAAAAAAAAAGGAAATGTTTATATACAAAAGAAAAAGTTATTGAAAATAAATACGGCAGTAAAGTATGAAATTAGCAGAGTGAACTCTGCTTATTTTTTAACTGACATTACTATGATTAAATATCACTTTGTGTAATTACAGAGCACTACAGAATTCTTGTGAATAACTTTCTTTCATAACGAGAAGACTATGCCAATCTAAAAAATGAAAAATAAATTAATGCAGTTATTATTGCAAAGTATGGATAAAACAAATACGGGAAATGATTTGAGTGATTAGTTAATAATTTCAATACGAATGGGAAAAACGTTTTTATGAGATTTTGTTTCAACTATCGGAGTGGGGAAAAATACAAGTGAACGGGATTATCAAAGGGTGAAGTAAACATATTTGTTTATATGTTCAAGCAATGTTTTAGCATGGAATAAGAGTATTTTTAATGTTCTCAACAACAACAGGTACAGTAAACCAGTTTACCTGTAGTAAATACGGTGAGTCGCATCACTTCAGCTTCAATTCAATTTTATTTTCAATTCATCCCCAATTGCTCCAACCATACACACAAACACATCCATTCAATTATTTACCACCTGTTTTGTTTATTTATTTGTTTGAATTTTTTTTCATTCCTTTCTTCTTCATTTGACAATCGTTTTCACTTTCATGCACATTTATTTTTCAATTTTACTTCACCAATAGAAACATCCTTGCATAATCACTAATATTGATAATTCAATTACTCGTATTTGAATTTTTATATTCCAAGTATTGGTAATTGGTTTCTTTTTTTTGTTCAATTTATCATGTGTGAAATCCATCGAATTAATTACAGGGATTGTTGTTTTGGTAATTTAACTACAAATCCTTTTTAGCTATGGTAATAATATTTAATTTGAAATATTATGTGATTACTATTGGCTCATACACAGAAATCAAAAATTAATTTTGCTCACACCAACGAGCAACGAATTATATGGAATTAATTAAACATCAATAGAGCAAATGAAAATGGAAGAGTCAATGACTGTGAAAATGATAAAATTGAGAATGTCAACTTTTATTGATTTCATATCTTCTCATCTATTCATTTTGACCCCAATGTCATGGTTGGATCGATTAATTAAATCGTTGCTCGTGGTTGATGCACTTGCAAGGCGAGCATGGTATGTGCTACAATTGAAGCTTTGTTTTATTTCTCCATTTTGTTTTTTATAATTGTTTTTTTTTTCTTGCTTAGGATACAGAAAAATAATTAATACAATGAATATTACTTATACAGATAAATTCAACCCTTTACATAATGTTACTAATTAATAATAATTACTTAAATGTTTCCACTGTTAAAATACGTTTAATTAAATAAATGACTACGAATGTCTTTGGGGAAAGAAACAAGAGCGAAAATAAAAAATGATGAAGCAATTGGAAGAGAAAAAATTGTTCACACAAATTATTTATGCTTTCTTTCAATTTATTATTTTATTGTTCTCATGAGTAGAATTGACTGACGTTCACTCAATCACAAGAATTCATGTGTTAATTAATAATTGTAATTGAATAAATTATTCATTGAGAATTAACAATTTTTCTCTTCATTCAGCTTTTCTCATTTATTGATTTTCGTTCAAACACAAATAGCACATCAGATAACTAAAGTGTGGCACTACAACTGTGACTTGATAATATTTTTTACGTATACAAGCTAATGATATTTATTGTATTTTACCTTTTATCTTTATTTATCTTCACTTTGTTTTGTTATAATTGTAATAATCTACTAACTACGGTCTATCGAGAGGTTTTGAAAAAATCTCACTTTCCATTGACAACAATTTTTTTGTCTTTCACAATAATGTAAAACATTTTTTGCACATTTTATTTTTTCACTTTTTTTCATTTTTCATATATTATATTTAAAAAATTTGAAAATATCTCAAGTTGTTTCGAGTGAGATTTCATTCACCTCGAGATCATATTTTTACTATGTAAATCCGACACATTGCTGAGAATTTTATTATTAAATATATTTAATAATTCGAAATTTATTTTCATCTCAAGTGTCTCAATGGATTTATTTTACTGTGAAATTTGTTTTGCGTGTGTCATTTTCATTTGACATTAATTACACATGTTGATTAAGCTTACACGTTAAAATTATTTACAGCAAACACAAAAATAAATAATAATTCATCAAAGTTAATTAATAATAGACAGAATAAATTAATTAAATAAATAAAAATTAGAGAAAAAAAGTCTCTTATGCACCTAGGCACGTTATAAAGGGAGTGGGATAAAAGTGGTATATAAAGAGTACAAGGGTTGAAGAGAGGGGATACTCTCAATTTATTTCTCACTCCTTTTTTTTTCTCATTTCTTTTTGAGATTGTATTTGAGTTATCGAGGTACAAGAATTGATGTTGGTGTGTGTATTTTCATGTGTAGAAGTGTGAGAGGAATGTTGAGATAAATAATAAATAGCCTCGACGAGCACAGTGATAAGATTGAAAAAATATATATTATATCTTATTGATAATTCATCGTGTAAGTTTATTATTTACAAGTCATATGATTGTGTGATATGAGGGAGAGTAATGGGAAATTTTTTTTTCTCTTTCCATTTCCTTTCCAATTCGGTGAGACGAGTCACACTGCGATTAATGGAATGCTCATGCGATTAATGACTAGAATTATTTATCCAATTCAAATATAAATATTTAATCTTATTTAAAATTGTATAATTTAAATGTAAAGAATTTTAAAACTTCATTTTTGTATTCATGCATTTGCATGAATGTTCACTTCTTCTTCTGTACTTTAATTAACTCGAAGGCATTCAAACAAACATATTTGATGTAAGAAAAAAAAAAATATTTGAATTAAATAAAAATGGTGCAGTGTAGTGTGTAAATTATTTTCTTCATCAATCCGATTCATAATTTATAAAAGGAACAATGAGAAATATACGACCTATGAGTGCACATTGATGAGTACATCACGTGAAATTTATTCACAAAAATAATTCCATGACAGGGATCGTAATGAACAGTCGCGATATCGGTTGGAATTAAATTTTTGTCTCTTCTTAATATTGAACGACACGAAATCCAACGGTTTCAATTGCACTGCAAATTCCATCATTATTCATCGCCATTTATCAAATTCATATTTTTATTTCATCCCTTTTATAAAACAACAAATTATAAAAAAAAATCCGATGTATTGTGTTGATGCACATTATTTCTGACTGTTATTACTGTCGATTATCAGCCAGAAAACTATTTAAGAACAGTAGTTACCTTAATGACTAACAATAAATCGTTAAACCCGTTATTAAATCTTTGTTATTATCCGTTTTTTCATTTTTTTTTCCTTAAATTTTCCCATCGCCATTTCTCGTCTAATATAATCGTACTGGAAGAACAAGATCCGGATATAAACCGCCGGTATTATTACTTATCAATATCATTATTTTTAATATTATTTTCATTACGTTTAATAATTATTATTTCGTCATAAATCATTATTAATTATTTATTATTTTATCATTGTCAATAAATTAAGTTTTTCATATCCACATAGGAATGTTTTTTCATCTGTAATTATTCATTACTTCTTCGAGAAAAAAAAACGCGTGGGTCCCATTTCGTCCGAACTACATAGCAAATAAGACAGAGCAAAAAATGATGTGAAAAATAAAAAGAAAATAGGATAAACACCAAAATTGTTATGCCACTTCACTGTTGTCTAACTTATTACCAATTTTAATGTTTTTTTATTCATTCAAGTTCTACCTACATTTTCTTCTTATCATAATTATCCTCATCATTGTCATCATCTCTAAATTTTTTTCAATGTTCTCACTCTCATTATCAGTCAAACTCCACATTGATGATAATCGATTTACATCATATCAGACCATACTATCAATAAATTTATAAATTCATTCATAAATGATCAAATTACATGAAATAAAGGAAGTGAACAAGAAAAAATACGACAAGTTGACTAATCAATACTCCAAATTCGATATTCATAAAATCTCATGCAGTACTAAACATAATTCCTAAATATCCAAAGTAAATCTGAAAAAGTATCTGATCGTATACAATTATAATCATCAGACGATTAATATGACTCGTTTGATAATGCTCACCATTTTTTTTTCTATTGTACAGCATGCAAAGTGCACCCTTTGTATTAATTTAGGTGGTTAACGTTCAAATTAAGAGAGCGAGAAAAAAAAATATTCAAGATGAAAGTTGGTGAAACCGAGTGAGCGAGTGAGAGGAAAGTAAGGGAGGGTTGATGGAAATAAAGAGAAAAGAGTGGGTTTTAGAAGGGAGCGATATGAATCGCTGTGGTTTTTTGCACGATCATTATATCACACACACATACAAACACATAACAGAAATAAATCTACGTATTACATGAATGTATGTGTGTTATATATAAATGTATATCTACTTTAGAGAAAGACATGGGGTGAAGTTGAACGAAGGTATAAAGGGATGACGGGGCCTATTATGGGGTTGGAGTTAAGGAAGTAGTTGTGGAGTCGTGCCAACAGGTAGGAGTAAAAGAGCCACTCCTTCACTCACGTTATTTCATTGCATTACGCTCATACACATTCACGCTCACATATGTAAACACTTGGAAATTTTCATCGAGTCATTTACTTTTTTTATTTTCTCTTCATTCTCACTTCTGTTTAGACTGTTTCACTTTTAATTTTATTGATTCACGTCTGTAGAATTCTTCATGATAATTCCAAAGCCCAATAAACCCGTTTTTTTAATTTTTTTTTCCATCGCTGTGTTTAAATTTTTTATTCATAATTTTTATTGTTTATTATTCTTTGCATTTTCATTCTGTTCCATTTATTTTCCTGGGAGTTTCCACCTCAGTGAGTGACACTATTGCGATGAGGAAGAAAAAAAAAAGACACAAAAAATACAGAATTGGTAAATACTTTCTACACCAACTATACATGTGTATATATGTATATACATTGATACTCTGTTTATTCATTTATATATTCACATGTACACATAATTATGAAATATAAAATGGTCAATCATTGTCGTCATCATCATCATTATTGTAATTTTTGTCTACTTTGAAACACACTAATTCAACAATTTATTATAATCAATCTACAAAATGTCTACAGAAAAATTGTTTGTGTTCTCTTACCTGTTTATTATTGATGAAATTGATGCCATCCAAAAATTAAAAAAGCCCCAATTCGTGTCTGTGTATTTATGAATATTATGCATGGATGTATGTGAGAGTTGTGTATGTTTATGTCAATTGGAATCGTTAAATCCCATGTTTTCATTCAAACACTACGTACACACACACACACACACACACACACATACACACACACACACACACACACACACAACGCCCATCGCTATCATTCACAATTTTTATAATTGATTAAATTCAATTGATGTCAAAGAAACAATAAATAGGAATAATTCAAATGAATTCAATTTTCAATTCACGAGTGAACAAATTATTTTGAAAAGCAACAAGTTTTGTCAATTTTTTTTCCTTATTTTTCTTTGCGCTCAGAGAAATGTGATTAAGGCACTCGGATTATTTTTGTGTATTGATTGGTAAAATTTTTAATTATCAATGAAAAAAAATTTTCATGTTCAATGAAATATAAATAAAAATATCTGTTAATTTACGAGTGAAAGTAAAAGCTTTAACAAATGAAAAAAAAAAAAAAACCATAACAGCATAATTTATCACTACGAGCATTCATATACTTCCAAAAGCTTTTTCACTTTCCTGTTTGTAGAGCTGACTAGTTTCATAACACATTCGCACAATGACAGACACACCAACGAATATGTATACATTGTAATAATTCTACTGTAGAGACTTGTGACTTGCTCGTTCTCTTCGTTCCTCTTCTCTAAAACAGCTGGATATGTTTATTTACAATGTAGCATTTATGAATAATTGTGGTGATAAATAATAATGAGTGCACGTGAAGAAAAAAAAAATCAAACAAAAATAAAAAGAAGAAATTCACTCAGTTCATCAGTGAAGGAGAAGAATTGAAAAAAAAAGTACCCAAAATTATTCAAATGGAATTCGATTAAATAATTAAACAGATGAATAAATATTAATATCCTTCCGATGGTTAGGGGTGCTAGAGCCTAGCTAAACATGCTCTACACAATTCCTGCTGGCCGTGAATATATTTTTAAGAACTGCACGTTGAGTCAAAGTAAAAAAATTATTTTTCCCTCTGAATAATGAAAATAATAATAAGAAAAAACAGTGAGGACTAATGTTACGCCTGTTGGCTGGTCTTGAGATCTTTTGTTATTATTAAAATAGTAATTGCAAAAGAAACATAAATGAAAAGTAAAAATTCAATGGTGACATAAAGAGATTCATTATGCATGAAACAACAGAATGAATTCATCTTTTTCATCACGATATGTTTTTTGTTCCTCCACTTTGTTTTCTTTTACTTTTTCTACCATTTATAACATCCAATATGATGATAAAACATAGTTGAGTTAATTCTGACCAACCAGAAAGCGTCGCGAAATGGTGCTTCGAGGGTCTTGGCCGTGGCTAATTATCAGCTTAACATTAATAAGCCAGTTAGCTTCGACTTTACCCTGGTGGCTGCGATAACTAAACAAAATAATGAATGAATGAGTGAAATAAATATTAAAATGTTGATGACATGAATTACAGAAGAAAAAAAAAAAAGATTATACAAAATCAAGGAATAATACAAAAATTAACAGGCGGCAGTGCAACAAACACAGCACCAAAATAAACAAAAAAAAAAATTCAAATTAATAGTTCAATGGAATAAGAAACACAGAATAAGGTTTAAAATAATAATTGCAAACAAAATTTATGTGTAGATGTGTTTACGTGTGTATCTGTGTATTAATATTAAATAAAAGATAATGATAATAATAATAAAATAGAGTAGATAAAAGGATAGGTAGTAAAGATAATACAAAAGGATGATACAACATAGATGTTAGCTACCAGTTGTAAACGACTACTTTATTGGCAATTTTACTAGGCATCGAACCTAAACTAATATCAATTACTTGCTTGTTTTCATTTCATCATATCCATAATGAACGCGCAAATGAATGCATTTTGTCAGTAGAGTATTGTGTGTCATATAAATGTAACTGTGTGAGTGTGTGTCTTGTGTATTTGTGTATTGTGTGTATGTTCATGTATTTATCTTCACCGCCCCAAATTACTCGGCCAAATTTTAACGCGATAAAATAAATATCATTAGCATTCGCATCTCTTCACTTGCCCTCTCATTTTGTTTCCAATGTTTCTGATAATGAGGTGTGGGGGAATGGACAAAAGCCGAATAATGAAAGAGAGCGAGAGGTAGGGAGATTAGAAGAGTGGGAGAAAAAAAGGAAAAATAACAGCACGATGGATAAATATAAATAAGGAAATGACGGCGGGTAGACGATATGAGATGGAAGCACGAAATATGCGGAGGTATTGGCCTCCTATCCTTTTGCAGAAGGGGGATGAATGTCGGTATATTGAGAGGTGGGTTAAAAAGGGAGAATGTGAGAGGGCGAATAAAGGGATAAAGAGGAACATACACAGGGTGTCCTGCGAAGGAACTCTCGACGCGCGCAGCAATTGAGGGGATGATGCCGTGCCCAATTCCCCTGTTTCACCTCATAGAAAACACACACATACACATTCACATCTTGCTTCTGCGGGTGTGTTCGTGTGTGTGTGTGTGTGTGGTACGATCGATCGTGCACAAGGGAGACACAACGAGAATAGAGTGAAGAGAAGGAACGTGAAATGATGTATAAGACCAAGTGAATGAGAAGACGAAGAGGATGACAAAACCAACTCTTATCTACTTTTCTTCTCCATCTTCTTTAACGCATTTTAGAACGTGTGTTTTCATCTTCCGTATATAAACACAAATGCCTGCCTCGTTTTCCCTTCACGTGCACAACGATCATCATCATCATCCCCTCCTTTTTCCTTCCGTCTTTTTTTTTACTCCATACTCCCATTCTTTATTTCGCTTTCTTTTTACTCCCATGTGCACACACACACTACACCTGCATTCATCATCGTTTTGCACGCGAAACGTGGGCGTGACTTGAATTAACCTACACATATAACACACATGTATATGTGTATTGTTTTAATAATTCCCTTGATGTTACCATGTTTATTTCATTATTTTCTTTCACCCTTAAATCACTCGTCTGTGAGAAACAAACAAACAAAAAAAAAAATAAATTCTATACGAACGTATTCAATGTGAAAAAAATTAAATATTAAACCGAAATAAAGCGAATGTTGAATAAATTCAATAAATAATAATTTCTCGTGCCGATTTTCGTATTTTTTTTTTTTACAACCCCTTGTGTTTGTGTGTGTTGATGTATGCATGTTGTTTTTTGCGTTATTGTTACTAACTATTAATAATAATAATAACAGTTATGACAATAGTAATTAATGATGCTTTTTGTGATGCACAATAATAATAATAAGTAATTACTAAGGTAATATCTATCGAAATTACGGTATTACATGTTCACAATTAATTACTCATCATTTGAAAATATATATATA